>CALNHX010004147.1:95659-133793 GCA_940337035.1 Agriotes lineatus | reverse complement strand
CACTGGAACTATGAAATTAGAGTAGTGACAGGGTTGATAACCGGTCATTGCCACCTACGGAAACACTTGCATACAATGGGTACTCTAAATGAAGAACCCATACGCAGACTATATAATAATCTTTGACCATGAAGGTCTTGCCCAATGGAGACATACACTCCTGGGAAGAGCCAATACAAGAGAAGCTCTAATTAGAGAAGGCCTAGTGAAAAGGTTCATTAATTCATAAGCTATACATTTCCGAGGAAACTGTAGCTGCTTTTCAGCTCACCTAATCCATTTATCGTGGTGGATAAGACCACTTTTCCTGTTTGTGCTGTGTCCTTTCTTACAGGTCCTAGTGTGATTTTGCCTTTTGTACTATCTTCTTCCATTCTTTCCTATCTTTAATCAAACTTCTCCAGCCACGGATCCTCTTATATCGTTTTCCGTTTGATCCTTCCATCTTGCCTTGGGTCTTCCTCTCGGTCTTCCTTCCATCCTGTTATTATCTTTACTGGGTCCTTACTGTCCATTCTATGTACGTGACCACACCATCTTATTCTTTGGGCTTTGATAATCCTCACTATATTTTCTCCCTTTCGCAGTGCATCTATTTCAAAATTGATCTTCTATCTGTTTTGGTCCCATGATTATTCTTATAATTTTCCTTTCGAAAATTTATAGTTGTTCTTCTTTCTGCGTTAGGTTTGCCATTTCCACTGCATATGTTACTATGGGTCTTATTATTGTCTTATAGATTCTTAGTTTAGTGTTTTTACTTAAGTTCTTGTCCCGCAACAGCTGTTCACGTAAAAGGTTTTGTATCCTGTTTGTATTCTCTCCTTGTTATTTCTTCGTTCGTCTCTTCTATGTACTGTTATTCCTAAATACTTGTACGTTTCTACTTCTTCAAAATTGTAATGCATGCTTCTTAATCCTGTATACGTTACTTTCTTTCGTCTACTGCAGTGCATAGATTTGCCTTTCCTAAAGCCAAACTGATAATTTCCTATCACTGTCTCAGTATGTTGTGTTAATCTTTCTTTTAATAATGTTGTTAATATTTTATATGTGATATTTAATAAAGTTATCCCTCTATAGTTTGAGCATTTGGTTAGGTCGCCTTTCTTAGGGATGGGCATTATCATACCAAGTGTCTAATCTTCTGGCATTTTTTCCTTGGTCCAGATTTTAACTAACAGTTTGTGTATTGTATTAGGCAGATCTTTACCCCCCTCTTTTATCAGTTCCGCTCTTATTTGGTCTGTGCCTGACGCGTTATTGTTTTTAAGTTTATTTATAGTTTCTTCCACTTTTTCATACGTTGGTATTTGTTCCAAATTCTCTATTTCGTGCTCTATCTGTTCTTCTTGTTGTCCATCTGCTATCGGGTCATCTTTGTATAATTCTCGGAAAAACCTTATCCATTGATCTTCTTCCATTATCTTTATGATCCTCGATTTCTTTTTTTGTTTTAAGTGTCTGTACACTGGTCTTGTGTTATTTCTTCTGGCTTCTCTTTCAATTTCTTCCATTGTGTTTTCTATCCATTCTTTTTTTTCTTTTAGCACATTTTATTTACTTCTCTCCTTTTCTCTTTATAAATATCTAAATCTACCTGTTGATTCGTTTTTAGCAATTGTAATCTTGCTGACTTCTTTTGTTCTAACTTATGTTTACATTCTTTATCAAACCACTGTTTTTTCTTCTGTTTTCTTTGTATCCTATCGTGCATTCAGCCGCTTTTAGCACAGTTTCCTTTATTAGCCTCCATTCATCTTCTACTGTTTTTTCCGCGTGCCAGTTTTTTAATTCCTTTTCTATTTCTCTATTATACTGCGTTCTACTTTCTTCGTTTACCAATTTGTCTGTATTCCAGTCTTCGTGCCTTTGCTTGCTTTATTTTATTCTTTTTTAATTTGCATTTAGCAATGACAAGGTGGTGATCTGTATCTAGACTGGTATCTCTATACGATCTTACGTCATTAATCCCATTACTATTTCTTTCTTTTACTAACATATGTTCAATTTGGTTGCCGTCCGTTGTTTCGGGTTGCATCCACGTGATCTTGTGATTCTTTTTATGCCTGAATTTTGTGCTCATTATGAACATATTTGTTGCTGCTGCAAAGTTGCACATCTCAGCATTTAAGAATTATTACGCTTTTTCGAATGATGTATATTATTTTCTTCCTGTGTTGCACAATAAAGCTCTATTATTATTATTATTATTATCTCTCCGTTCTCGTTGGTTACTTCTTCTATTGTATGCATATTTGCGACTTCTCTATAACATGTTTCACGCCCCACTTGGGCGTTAAAATCTCCAAGTATTATCAACATATCCCTTTTTGGTACCTCATGATATAGTTTTTCTCATTCATTGTAAAATTCTTGTTTGTTTTCTTCATTTGCTTGTTCCATTGGGGCGTAGACGTTTATAACTGATAGGTTATTTGGATCACATTTAACTCTAATATATGATAATCTTCTGCTTATTGCCTTGAACCGTAGTATCTTCTTTTTTAACTTGCCCCTCCACCATGTCCTTGTTTCTTTTCTCCTGCATACCAAATTTCATATTCTTCTTTGTCCATTTTTCCTTCTCCCCTCCATCTTATCTCTTGTAAACCAGCTGTGTCTACTTTGTATCTTTTCAATTCCATCGCAACTTCCTGCACTTTTCCCGGCCTTAGTAATGTATTAACATTCCATGTACCAATTCTCACTATACTTTTCTTTATGTCCTGTCTCCTCTGTTTCTGTTTTTTCTTTTCTATTACTATTTGTTTCTTGTCCTTGTCCTTTGCTTTGGTCCTGTCTAAATTTGTTTTGCCATCCTCCTTCCTTAATAGTTTTTTGACTATTTTTTCTTCCATTGTTTCTGTCAGTCTGTTCCATATCCATTCCTTCCCAGTAATCCACATTTTCTTGTACCCAATTTTCACTGTGTTACCTTTTTTTTCTCATTCATTGCATTTGCTCTGATTATTCTGCGGATTTTTTGTTCTTTTTTCGTTAGGTCTCAGCTTATTCTTTTGCTTTAAACTTGTATTTTATCTTGCACTATTTACACTTTTCCTAAGTCCGGCTCTGTATTTTGTTTCCTTTTAAAAGGTCAGGATCCGGTCAACCCGTTGAAATTCTGGCCTTTTATCAATTTTCCTATTGCTATATTACTGTTTCTGCACTTGGGCTTACTTCTAAAACAAATATTTCTTTCTTACCTTCTTCGTTACTCTCCTTATTTCACTTCACTACTTGTTCTATGGCTTAAATTCTTGTAAATTTTAGTTAAAATGTGTTTAATCGCGAAGCATAAGTTCTCTACTGCTTTCTACACACTCACCAGGACCGGCCTCCAGTGAAAAGGTTACTAAACCTAATAAAGACAGCAAAACTTTTCACTGAATAAGTGGTAAGATAAGCAACACAATACGCCTAAAGCTGCGAAGTGTTTGGGATGTCAACCCCTGCCATCAATTACAAATCAATCAATCAAGTAATAAAGGATAACACATTTCAAAGAATGACAATTATCTAAAACCAATCAGAAATCAAAGATTTTTACACTGAAAGAACGAGAATTGCTGCAAGTTTACAAAGATGTGAGTTTCTTTGCACCCGAGTCATGTTGCTGCAAGGAAACTAGTTCCAAAACGAGCGATGCAAAATTAACTCAGCATAAATTTTGCACGACATTTTTAATACCTTACAATTATAGAAAATTAAACTCAAAAAAATGGTGGAAAGTAACTCCACTTTACAGTATTTAGAAGACAAACTTTTATACAATGCAAGTGTTGCATGCTCTTAATAGTATATTCCAGTACAGTATAAAATAGAGGCGAGTAAGCTAAATTTGGTAATACTTTTCCGATGCTAAAAAAGAAATCGCTTACCTGAAAATGCCTGCTTTTCAAGCTGAAAAACGACGTATCCAACAACTTATCCAAATAGCTAGAATTGTCATATATCATAAGCAGCTCCTTCAGAAGCTACAAAAACAGCTATGCAGTCATGTAATCAACAAAATATTAAACATTTAACACTTACAGAAAAGCTTTCACTATTATTGCGTTGCTTAAGAACTTCCTTCAAGTATATCACACGGCCCCTAACGAAATCCAGTCGAGCAGCCATGTTCTGTAAGGTAGTTTCGTCGGTAAGATCCCCAGCTATGGATTCGATACTTTCAGTCTCCCATGATACTTGTGCACTGTCATCGTTATCGTCTATTGAATATTCATAGTCTATTGTCTCTGGAATGAGCTCTAAGTTATGAGGCCAGCAGTTTTCCTGTATGCCACCTATCCACTGAACAACTACGTAGCCCTAGAAATTTGAAATGTAAGAAATATAGTATATTGTGTGCCAATCATATCTGATAATACCTCTGGGCAACTATCCAGAACACTGCCTAGTTTATCTTCTTCTAACGGAATACGTTTTACAACGCTGCCTGGACGGAATGCATATTTTGGATGCTTTCGTAGATCATACACGCTCATTTCATTTGTTGACACCAACTGAGGCTTTTGATCATCTTCAGAGCAAGTAAACCATTTTACCTTAAAATTGAAAGAACTTCATTTATATAATATCAGACTGTATGCAATTTAACAACATAATACAAATCACTGTAAACAAAGACATTTTCTTTCTCGTTTACAAACTACACATAAAGCCTATTTTTTTTAAATCAGCTGTCAAAGTGTTGTCAAGTTGGTATGAGGAATTGAAAGTAGCAAATAGTGCATTTCACAATGTAGGTTGGCAGCGTCGAGCCGTTCAAGATCATGCAAGTTTCAATTACTTTAGACAGACATAACCTCAATTTTGACATGGGGGAAACTGTTATACAGTTGGTCGGTAAGTACGGAATTTAGGGTACCACAGTCTGGTTTTTTATAAAGTTTTGACACTGACAGCTGATTTAAAAAAAAATGGACTTTACATACACACATTGACTCTACTTTTTTACTTACAGCTGCAGTGCGTTCTAAATGGTTTACAAGTTGTATAGCACCATAGAGTTTCTCCGTTTTTCCTTCCTGTACAACCCATTCACCGGGGAAAAACTCATGATCGTCGAGAGATATGGAATAATACAGCTGAGTTGTGGGAATGTCCTTCTCTTCGGTACCATCTTGCCAAACTATTGTAGCTTTGGAATCCATACATAGTACCTAGCAATTGATACGCTATAATTAATAATAATTTTGAGTAAACATACTCAGGAAATTCTACGTAGATTTTTTAACATTTGACTGCAATTTTGTACGGCTGGCTCTATTTGCGTTATAGTATTAATATTTTTCTCACAAATAAGCGATAAACAGCTTTGCAAGGCCAGTGATGATGACCTTTCAGTAAGAGTGCTATCAGATAATCATATTTAATTATAAACACACCTTGCATGGTAAATCTCCCCGGTAATATGTCGTGTTGGCCCCAAAGGCCGGTAACTCAGACTGCTATTAAACACTTCAAAATTAAGTAAAGAAAGTATGATGTCTCGCCATGAAGTGAATTCAACACCTTGCAGGTGATTGCAATTAGTGTTTTACATATTGACTTTAGTATGAATAATATATGAGAAAATTCAAAAGAAAGACAAGAAACAGAAACAATAATGCAAAAGGGCAAATGTATTGCTCAATAAAAAACTAAAGTAAAAATTACCGAAACCAACAAAAACATTGGGTGGCAAAGGGTGGCAATCATAAATACAACCAAAAAATTGCAAGCATTTAGGTATACAGTAGTTACTGATACCAATGAAGCTCACATACCAGAAGAAAATATAAACCACCCGTAATATATACAGGTAGAGTATAAAGGATGGAATAATGGTTATTATGACTAATTCATTTTATCAAAACACATGAATAAATCAATACAGGTCCTTGCAATTAATTAATTTTGTCTTTTTTGATTTTAATGACTTCACAGGCTTCTCTTTAAATGCAACCCTCCTTTTCTTTTATCAAGAAAACAGTAATAGGAAGAACTCAGGCAAAAATAACGCCAATTTAAGTGTTAGGATGATTTGACGGGTTGTAAAATTGCTGCCGCCCTCAAGGGAATAAAAGATCATTATTTTCGAGTTCTGTCATATTTTTTACAGTAGCAGATGCACTTTAGTTAATTTGTGCAGTTTAATGTAAAGCATACAGCTGTTTAAAGAAGATGTATACCTATGCAGCAATAAAACTAAATAGTCTTCTCCACAAACATTTATTGCAAAATTATGGGTGGCGACATGTTACATAACCAAACTGGTTTCATCCTCAGGCCATAATGATCATTAATATAGGTAAAGAGACCAGCCTAGAAGTGGACACAGAGGCCTTTAAACGAAGTAGAGTAACCCAAAGACCCCCTATATTCAGGATAAAGTAAATACAGGCTTAACAACCAATACAAACGAAAAGGAAAATATGGAGAAACTATACAAAATGATAAAGACAAACTCGGGGGTTGGGACACCTACCGAGCGCGTCTCCAGGTGGCGGATAGAAGAACGGCTGAGGTCCTCCGGACCAAGGTTAGTGGTTAGCTAGTAGCGATATCCCGGGCCTAAACTCCTGTGTGATGGAACTAAAGCTGCCACCGCGGACCATCCCCCCTCTTCATTGAGTTGTGACCGCTCAATGGATTTCACAGGGTCTTAGGTTACCCTCGTGTTTGTGCCGTGCGAGGCGACCCGTGTCGGTTGGATGAAGGGATCCTAAAGATTGAGCTGCCTCTGGGACGGTTTGGTTTCCTGGAGCGCAGTAACACATCTCTTTGGCCCTGATTTCACTTAGACGGGAGGTTGAGACTAACCCACCTCGATCAATCGGCTGTTCCGTCGGGTCAGACCGCCGGAAGGGTGAGCTCTTTGGGGGTGAAGGTGCATGCAGTGGGTCCTTAAGGTCCCTAGGGGTTCCGGTTTCCAATACCCTGGGGCTCGCCTAAAGGTGCCTGCTCGTGTGCAACTCATCTCTGGGAGCTATATCTCCTTAGTATCCTTGGCGTCGAAGTTCGGCGTCCCCTTGTTGGGCTCCGTGGTGGGTGGGGAGCTAGGGAGATGAAAATTTTTTCTTTCAGCATGGATGACGAGAGTAAAGAAACCATACAGGGCGCGTCTTCGGATACCCCTCAAGCAGAAGCTCAACAGCAGCTGCAGAAAACAGAGGAGCAACAGACTCTTCCAAAGAGAAAGAGGATTTCTGGTGCCGAACAGAAGCGCAGGAGGAAGGCTCGCTTAATTGCAGAGAACTCCGGCGCTACGGCCTCTACCTCCACCCAAGGGCTGGCTCCCGAAGCTAACCCTAAGGTGGCAGGTTCAGGCCAAATGAAAGACAGAAGTGGAAAGGGACGTGGGTCATCCTCAACCACTACCAAGGGACTGGCTCCCAGAGCTAGCCCATAGGCGGTTGGTTCCGGTAGGCCTACACCTTCCACAAGCAAAAGGATTAGATCGGATGGAAGCACACCCTCCACCTCTAATCCGAAAAAGAAGGTCAAGCCAGACCAAAAAGTAACCGAAAGGGTAGGTGGTTACAAAGAGGCCCTTACGAGGCACCTCCACGTGGCCATCGTGGATCTAAGGACCCCCCTCGGTAAGATCACCCAGGTCCAAGCGGACCTAATAAAAGCTCAATTGCTAGTGGCTCTGGACAATCACATGTTCGCCCTAGCCGAAGGCCAAATTCCACCCACTTTCAAGGGCTGGCAGTACTCCGGGGAGATTCTTAGAATCACCTGTGAGGATGACCAGACTCTGAAGTGGCTAACAGAGGCAGTGTCAAACCTGCCCACTTTATGGGAGGGCGCCCGTCTGAATGTCGTCCAGGTGGATCGGCTGCCCAGGCTGGCGAAGGCAGCTCTGTGGATTCCAGGGAAACCTGAACCTACGGAGACTGTTATTCGCCGACTGGCAGTGCAGAACCCCGGGATAGGTGTTCGGGACTGGCCCCTCTTCCACACAGCCGAAAAGGAGGAGCCCGTCGGCAGACTCCTAGTTTTTGGGCTAAACCAGGAGGCTGAAACAGCAGTCAAAAGTAGAGGTAGTAAACTGCACTATCAGTTTACAACTCTAAAATTAAAAATTCAGAGGCCTGGAGATGCAGTTCCAGACTCCAACCCCTTAAGGCAGGGTGCGTCCTCGGATACCCCTCCATCGCCAGTAGGAGAGCCGCTGCTACCACAGCAGCCATCCGAAGTAGAAGCCTCACAACTCCCCACCCCCATGGATACTCTTGAGGAGGAGAGGGAGCTGATGAGTATGCTTTTAGGGTCCGGGTCGGACACCGAGGTCGAATAATTTATTGTCGACCTCATGTCCTCCCAACCTGGACTAAACATCATACAAATTAACCTGCAACACTGTCGAGAGGCTGCTGTTACTCTACGCAGACAGCTCGACAGCCAGCAGGACACTGTTGCATTAATACAAGAGCCTTGGATTGTAAAATCTAAGATCTGTGGATTAATTAATCGTAATGGCACTGTGTTTACAGATAGCACCCATGAGAAACCAAGGACGTGCATTTACTGTCCCAAGCATTTACAAGCCTTTGCTTTGCCACACCTCTGTACGCGTGATATTACGGCGATACAGATGAGCTGTAGTATAAACGAAGGGAAGGAAGATGTCATTTTCGCATCGGTATACCTCCCCAGTGACTCAGTTGACCCTCCACCTAGCGCGGAGTTGATCGAATTGGTGAACTACTGTGAGAGGAACAACAAAAACCTAATTATTGGCTGTGATGCAAATGCTCACCACGTTTCGTGGGGTAGCAGTGGCATTAACACCCGAGGTAGGTTCTTACTTGAGTACCTAATAAGTACAAACTTAGAAATACTGAACCGTGGATGTGAACCAACTTTTGTCACAACGCGTAGCCAGACCGTGATTGATGTCACTCTGGCCTCTTCAGATATTTCCAATAATATTGTGGGCTGGCAGGTATCACCTGTTGTGTCTATGTCAGACCACAGATGGCTTTGTTTCAAATTATCTGGAACTATAGCTCAACCAAAACAATATCGAAATCCTAGGCGGACTGACAGACTATCTTACAAGACAGATCTGGAAGCTCACCTGGTGAACTCGGTTTTCCCAGAAAAGATTGATCAGGTAGAGGACTTGGAAATCAGTGTGGATAACCTGCAGAACTCGATCCTACAATCTTACGAATCGTCATGCCCCTTGAAAACATCCAAGGCGAGTCGCACAACCTCCTGGTGGTGTTCGAAACTCGACAGGATGAAATCAACATTGGGCAAACTCTTTAACAAAGCAAAAAGAACTAGAATTACTAGTGACTGGGAGGCCTATAAAGACCAAAAACGATTATACAAAAAAGAAATCCGCCAGAGACAGAGGGACTCTTGGAAAACGTTTTGTAGTTCCATAGAGTCCACTGCCTCCGCGGCTCGGTTGAAGAAGATCCTTTCTAAGGATCCAAACCAACAGCCAGGCTGTCTCAGGCGAGGGGATGGTTCTTTTACAACCAAACCCGGAGAGACAGCGGAAGTGCTAATTCAAACACATTTTCCAGGCTGTATTGTCACCCCTGACAATGTATGGCCAAAACCCAATATCCCACCTCCCTCAGAGGAGGATTGGAATGTGGCAAACCAGGTCGTACTTGGTGACAAGGTAACCTGGGCTATAAACTCCTTTCTCCCCTTCAAGTCGCCAGGAGTGGACGGTATCTTTCCAGCCCTGCTACAATGGGGACTGGACCTGATGCTTGTTCACCTGGTGCGCATCTACCGGGCATGTATCGCCTTTAGATATATACCGGAGAGCTGGAGAGAAGTGAAGGTAGTTTTTATACCTAAACCAGGGCGTACGGATTATACCCAGGCCAAATCATATCGTCCCATTAGTCTTACATCCTTCTTACTAAAGACGCTTGAGAGACTTTGTGACAGAGAAATACGGGAAAGGGTGCTGGCTTTACACCCATTGCACCCGAACCAACACGCCTATATCTCAGGGAGATCTACTGAATCGGCGCTACATGCTGTAGTGAACCGTATTGAGAGATCGCTAGACAATAAAATGTCCACTCTGGGAGTTTTCATTGATATTGAAGGAGCCTTTGACAAGGCTTCCTTTGAGAGCATTAACTCTGCCTTACGCAGGCATGGTGTGGCACCCACTCTCTGTGAGTGGATAAAACACATGCTTACGATGAGAGCAGTACAATTTAATGTAGGATACAACTCCATTAGAGGTGTTGTGACGAAGGGCTGTCCGCAAGGGGGGGTTCTGTCCCCACTACTGTGGAATACAGTGGTAGACAGCCTTCTAAGCACACTCAATAATGCTGGATTCTATACTACTGGATATGCGGATGACATCGTCATCCTCATTACTGGCAAGTTCGAGAGCACGCTCTGTAACTTGATGCAGACAGCTCTTCGAATAATGGAAACATGGTGTAATGAACAGGCCCTCTCTGTCAACCCTTCAAAGACAGAAATGGTACTTTTCACAAAAAAAAGGAAGCTAGGACCTTTACGTAGACCTCTGCTATTCAATACTTCTCTCAGATTTTCAGACAATGTCAAATACTTGGGAGTTATTTTTGACAGACAGCTGAATTGGGAGAAACATTTAAAAGTTAAAACTGAAAAAGCATGCATGGCATTCTGGCAGTGTCGCCGCGCTTTGGGTAAATCCTGGGGACTCTCCCCCCGAATTACCTTGTGGCTGTATACTGCCGTGATAAGGCCCATGCTATGTTATGGAGCACTTGTCTGGTGGCCCAGGGTCAGACAGGCTACGGCAGCAAGTAAACTAGGACATGTGCAACGCCTTGCCTGTCTTAGTTCTACAGGTGCTATACGCTCAACCCCTACAGCCGCTTTAGAGGTGGTTTTATGCCTTCCACCACTTGATCTTTTTGTGGAGGAAGTAGCCGTAAGGACCGCCTTGAGGCTGCGCTACAAAGGGCTGTGGCACACAGCAGGCAGGGGAGGTAGGCATACCCGCATCCTGAATGAGGCCGTCGACAAGATCCCTCTTCTGGACGCTATAGTAGACTACCTCCCTCTACAATACGCCTTCAACAGACAATTTAACGTCTATGAAAATGCCGGGTTTACCCAGCATATAGATATATCCATCTTTACTGATGGATCTAAAACAAAGCATGGAACGGGTGCCGGAGTTTTCTCTGACGATCTGAACCTCCGCCAAAGCATACCACTAGACAAAATGGCCACTGTCTTCCAAGCGGAAGTAATTGGAATAATGCATGGTGCAAAAGCAATTCTTGAAAGGAAAATCGAGAATCAATGTATTGGTATCTTCAGTGACAGTAGAGCCGCTTTACTAGCCCTGGGCAGTTGCAAAATTACCTCAGGTGTGGTACTGCAGTGCCGTGAAGCTCTCGAGGATATCTCAAAAAATAATGTCGTTTCCCTTGTATGGGTGAAAGGACATGACGGTAACTACGGCAATGAGGAGGCTGATGAGACTGCGAGACTGGCTTCCGGGCAACCTCTCTGGGGGCCAGAACCCGTAATCCCTATATCCCTGACAATATTAAGCTCTATGCTATATCAAGAAACCTTAAACAGCTTCATACGAAGATGGGTTAACATGCAAAGCTGCCGGCAAGCAAGAGCTGCTATTACAGCGCCCTCGCCAAAGACAGCCAAATATTGCTTGCAACTGTCCCGAAGAAACCTTCGATTAGTCGTGGGTATCCTATCTGGATCCTGCACTCTAAACAAACATATGCACAGGATGGGACTAGTGGACAGCCCAAACTGTCGCGGATGCAACGAGGATGACGAGACAGCAGAACACGTTCTGTGCCACTGTCCAGCTCTCGCAAGAGTCAGAGGATCCATGTTGGGGGACTTCTGGCCCGATATGGTCAGAATTAGCAACACTCCAGTTGCGGTTGTCCTTAAGTACATTCAACGGATTGGATGGCTTGAGTGATACCCAACTTGGAGAGCTGCTGGGAGGTAGCACAATGGGCCCACTTAATGCGGCCTAAGTGCATGTGAGGTAACTCACCTTCCATTTTTAATCCAGAATCCAGAACCAAAATCCTAAAAGTAATTTTAATCAAAATCCCAACTATTTTAAAAGTCCAACGAATTTTAACAATCCTAATAATTCTAGAATAACCCAAAATTCAAGCTTTAATGCATTTGCACCAAAACCAAATTTTTCACCAACAAATAAACCAGAACCTATGGACTTTAGCACTATAAAAAGACCAGCTACTCAACAATCAAATTTCCCTAATAAATATCGAGCAAATTCTCAGAACGTTAATAGAAATTTTAATCATTTAAATTACCATCAAGAAAAACCTCCGGATGAATATGAAGACTTAACCGAAAATTTATTTGAAAATGGAGAATTTTCAACTCCAGAAAATTTTAACGAAAACCTTCAGGAATATTCTGACCCTGATAATTCACAAGACTTAGATCACACCCCAGATTATTTCGAATATCCAGATCCAGACGATACTGTAAATTTTTATTAAGAGCCTCGGAAAAGAATATTTTAACTTTTAATATAAATCCAAAATCAAACCTTCCTTATATTATAGTTCCTGCCACCGGCGATAAATTATTAATTGATACAGGTAGCCCACAAACAATAATGTCTCCAGAATTTGTACAACATTTTCCAAATTACCTATATTTATGAAACAGAATTCGAGATAGTTACATCTCATGGAATTTCTCAACATAACTTAATTGCAGATTTACCCATTCCTAATCTTTTTTATAAAAACGGAACACATACGTGTTATTTATTCAATTTTCACCAAGACTATGTAGGACTTATTCGATCCGATTTACTTTCAAAATTATCCGCACGAATAGATTATAAATGGATGCACATTCAAACAGAAAAAACAGTAATACCGTTCTATTATAATCCAGCAAAAACTAAACAGGAAATTCAAAAACGTAATGAATGTAATTTTTCCAAATTTAAAAACTCAGATTTTGTCAGAAAACTTGTAGTACCTCCGCGTACAGAATGTTTTGTAAATTTACCAGCAGTAGGAAAGAATGGAACTAAAATAGCTCCAAAACTAACATTTAATGAAAAACTAATTATGCCTTCAGCATTAGTGAAATTACACAATAATTGGTTTAAAACCAGCGTAATTAATACTTCAAACGAAACACAAGAAATAAATATTTATAATCCTTTATTTTTAGAAGACTATGAACCCGATAGCAAAAATCAACCTATCAGACTTAACAACTTTAATATAAAAACTCCAAACACCAAAAGTATTTTAAATAACAATTTAAAAAACAATTTAAGATTAGACCATTTAAACGAAGATGAAAAAACTCTTTTGACTAATTTACGTTTTCAATACAGAGATGTATTTTACTCTCCCGAAATACCTTTATCCGTTACGAATTTGACAAAACACCACATTAGGACTAAAACCAATGCACCTATATTTACGAAAACATACCGTTATCCCCATATTCATCGCGAAGAAGTCAAAAAGCAAATAAAGAAAATGTTAAACGAAGATATTATAGATCCATCGGAATCACCGTATAATTTTCCTATTTGGGTCGTCCTAAAAAAGTTAGACGCCTCCGGAAAACAAAAATGGCGCATTGTAGTTGACTATCGAAAGTTAAATGAACAAACTATTGAAGATAAATATCCATTGCCCCGTATAGAAACCGTATTAGACAATCTTGGCAGAGCTAAATACTTTACAACTTTGGATCTTGCCTCTGGCTTCCACCAGATTGAAATCGAAAAGAAAGATCGCGAAAAAACCGCTTTTTCAACCGAAGAAGGCCATTTTCAGTTTAAAAGAATGGCTATGGGTTTACGTAACAGTTCTGCATCCTTCCAAAGGATGATAAATACAGCCTTAATTGGATTCACTCCAACACAATGCCTAGTTTACCTAGACGACATTATAATTTTCGGAAGTTCTCTTCAAGAACACATGCAACGTTTAAAAAATGTATTTCAAAAATGTAGAGATGCTAATGTAAAGATTCAGCTAGATAAATCAGAATTTTTCATAAATCTGTAAAATATTTAGGTCATATAGTTACTTCAGAAGGAATAAAACCAGATCCATCTAAAATATCAGCAATCAAAAATTTTCCAGCACCTAAAACAAGAACCGAGATAAAATCATTCTTAGGACTATTCGGCTATTATAGAAAATTTGTCAAAGACTTTGCCAAAATAACTAAATTTTTAACCGTATGTTTAAAGAAAGAAAATAAAATTGTACACCGATCATAGACCGCTTGTTTGGCTCAAAAATTTAAAAGAACCAAATTCCAAATTAACTCGTTGGGCACTTAAATTAGAAGAATACGACTTCATCGTAAACTATCTACCAAATAAAGTTGCCGACGCTCTATCACGTGTTCAAATTCACCCCATGACTTTAGAAACACCCGATAGACTTCATACACCAATACCAATACAAGGTAACGAAAGCTTAATGGCAAGTAGGGCAAGCACCCCCGACATACAAGACTTTTTTTCAGTACCGACCATCGGACCACCAAAATCAGAAACGCCTAAAGTAAAAGTTATATCCGACATTCAAATAAGACCACCAAATAACGACGATAATAAATCCTATGTCGAAACAATACATTCGCAACAATCGTCTACCCCCGTGATCGATATTGCCGAAAAACCTCTACAACAATTTAAAAATCAAATTGAATTTGTAATTTCTCAGCTACCACGAGATATCGGAATCACTAAATACGACGGAATTACACATTATTCTGATTCCCTAAATAATACAAATAAAATTGACGTATTCAACAGGCTATTAATTGAACATTGTGAACCTAGAACACATTACCATTGTTATTTTCCTAACGGCGAACTTTGTTTAGATTTTTCAAATTTTCTACAAAACATAATTAACGATAACACACCCAAATTTCATCGATGTATGGCACAAGTGACTTACGTTCTAAATCCACAAGATCGTCAATATCAAATCCAAAATTACAATCTAGGCAAAACCAATCACCGTGGTATCAATGAAACAATTGAACATATAAAAAGAAAATAGTATTGGAAATCAATTAATAAAGATGTCACCGATTATATTAATAATTGTCATATTTGTAAAACGCAAAAGTACAATAGAAACCCAATTAAGCAGCCTTTACAGCTTACTCCTACACAAAACCAACCATTTCATACTATACACTTGGATATTTTTCAGATAGGTAAGAGAAGCTATCTAACAATAATATATTCATTTTCCAAATTCGCCCAAGCATATTATATTAAATTTCGAAATTTAACAGACGTCATTGAACAATTACTTAATTATATGTGTACTTTTACTACACCAAATATCATTATAGCTGATGGAGAATTTAACAAAAATATTTTTAAAGACTTCATAGCTTTACATAAAATCCAGTTGCATACGACAACCCCACATCACCATCAATCTAATTCCCCAATTGAACGATTGCATTCGACAATAATTGAACACTATCGACTATTGACGGATGTACCTGAACAAAACAAAATTCAATATTGTATTCTTGCATACAATCATACGATACACTCTAATCTCAATTTAACCCCTTTTGAGATTGTATTTGGTCATACTGAATGTAGAAATCAGTTCGATTTAGACTATACAAAAAACCTACTATCATGATTATTTATCTGGTCACAAAATCCGCATGAAAAAAATTTACGAAATATTGCAAAGCAAGCAAATTGATACTAAAGAGAAGCGAAATTTAAAATTAAATCCAACTCGGAAAAATAAAACATTTCAATTAAACGAAAAAGTATTTGTTAAAACTAATTCCAGAAGCAAAGATGAACCAAAATTTATAGGACCATATACAATATCCCAAATTCTAGAACACGACATATACGAGTTAATACCCTATAATGGATCGTCCAACATTAGACGCCATGCTAATGAATTACTACCTTATTCAGACTTATTACCTTCATCGTCTGTATCTTGATGAAATATTCAATCATACACGGCGATATAATATTGTAAATATTTTAAAATATAATCCAGAACTATATTCTTTAAATTTAGGCAATGTAGTTCTTAAATAAAGCAAATAGACGCTTATTAGAAATATATTGCTATGTTATGCTAGCTGATAAATTTATTTAAATTATCGTATTACTTTGCCCTTTATTTTTAACTTTCAATTCAAATTCGTATTTTACAATATTATTAATGAAACTCTCTCAGGTAGTTCGCAATATCTAGTAACCCAATGATTGACTTGTCAAATTCTCTTTGTTTAATTGCAAGTTCATTGACTTTCAAAAAAAATTGACACCTAACGTCAAATTAATCAAAATTCAGAACGAATATCAAGGTTTTTACAATGAGATCTAATATGCAATTCTTTCACCAATCTCTTATGTAAGTATGAAATTCAATTATATTTTTATACCTTCTTACTGGTTATAGCTTTTTAAATGTTTCATTTAACCTTTTAAAACACAAACCTGATTTAACACTTTTCTTGTTAATACTGCCAAAATCCTTCCAAGCTGGATCCTCACTCCGACTGCACTCAAACACTTGCTTAGTCCTTATCCAAACTGCATCACCTGCGATGAATGTAAACTCCCAGCATCACCTTATTGCCATCCACTTCAAAACTTCCACATCCTATACTGGATTCCTGTCGTTGTCCCCTGCTGCTGTCAACTTCAAGTATCCTAGCTCCTGTACTGGATTACTGCAGCTCCGATCCCTCTCTGGTAAGTGTCAGCATAAATCTTGTTTCAAATATGAATTTGTCTCTTTTTTAAATGGTCCTACGTCTTCAATGATACCCACAGGTTTCCCAAAAACAATTCGCTGCACGTACTAACCTCTTGTTTGTGTCTTGTATTCCATTTCCAATGTAGTATAAATAATATCCTCACTGACCAAAGCTTGTCCCTTTATTTCTTGTTTTTAATATTTTATTTTATGTTTCCACCTCGAAGATTTTGCTTTTAACCCATATAATTTGCACCAACCATAACATTTACAAATTATACAACATTTATTAATGTTTCTTTATTCGAAAATCACACCCATATCAAATTATGTATACATTTTTGAGTTGTTTTTTTAGTAACTAATTAAACAAATTACCAATTATTACTACTAGACACGATTCTTGCTGCCTCCTATATACATTTTTTTATATAATCAAAACAGATATTTTATTTTAATTATCATAACAGATACATTTTAGTAGTAACCTTGGTATTTATTCCTATTCAGAATTTTCTTATTACAGATTAAGTTTGAGTAATCAATCATTATGCTATTATTTGACTAACCAATAATAAGAAAGTTAATTTCATTATACTTTAACATGTATTTAGATCCATTAATTTGCTTATATCTGACTTCCAAATTTATTTGACTAAACTGTTTCTTTAGTATTCATTTTTAAATTATCAAAGAATATAGTGTATCATAACAATATATATATATATATATGATATTCTTATTTTTATTCGTCATGATACACTTAGAAACAATTTAATGAAAATCGTATTGCTACTTTATTATTCAGTATAAAAGAACCTCAAATAAAATTGCTAATTTAAAAGTTTCAAACATTTACCGCTTAATAATTTCTGAATCGAATTCATAAATGTCTCGAAGATTGACTTGATACCAGTTGACACTCAGAAATTGGTTGAGGACAGAATTAAGCTTAATAAATATGAAAATTTGTTAAAACCTGTTAATTATACTAAATCCGATAACCTAAGTGTGTCTGCGATTATATTTACGCTATTTACTATTTTTATATTAATTATTTTTGTATTGTATTTATATGATAATAGGAATACAATGAAGATTAAACTTATTAGATTTCTAAATAAAGATTTTGAACCAGTTAACGTAAATGCGTAAGTTTAATTTTCTTTTCTTTTTTTGTAAGTTCAATAGAGGAATATTTGAATCCCGCTATTGAACATTTTATCGGCGGACGAGTTATATTATAACTAGACAATGGCCCCCTGTGTAAACTGCAAGCTTGCAACCTTGAACAATAATAGCTTCTTTGTGTGAACTGCAAGTCTGCAACCTTGAACGCACGTGGCTTCCTGTCTCACGCTCCCTTTTAGAGATAACGCTTATCTTAGCTGATTAGACATAGTATATATACAAGTAGCCTGTACTTTTCAGATAAGTTCCAGTTAGTTCATAGCTAGATGTAAGATATTGTCTAGCAGCTAAGCTGTGTGCTTCCAATGTTATATTTCATTGTAAAATAAAAATAAACGTTTTTTAAAAAGTCGTTTCGGCGGCCTTTTAATAAAACTAGCGAATATTACGAGTTCATAAGCGTCATTTTTGCTTTTTGTGCCAAACAGAAAAAGTTACATCTTTACCCCCTCGATATCTCCGTAATCCTTTACTGGAGTGCAAAAAATGCATAAACCATTTTTATTGTAAACTAAATGTAGATTAATTTTGTATAAGGTAAAGTTTGCGCTCAACCTCACAGTTAACGAGATATTTGCGAAAAACTGTTGAAACCTACCATTTTACCACCTTTCCAACCCCCTCCCGCCTAAATCCGACGCGCAACTTCGTGCAATTTTTTACCACTTACTAAGAGGAGGTACTAAACAGTTTGCCACTGGCTAGAATTTTCTTTTTTGGATGTTTGGGTTAAATCCTAGTTTTACTGTACTAAAACCTGGTACCAAGAATCGCCATCTTTGTGACGTCAGAGCTCCTCACTCCACAGGCTGAGAAAGCGACAACAGGAGTTTTTCTAGTGAGGAAACACCGCTGATTACGATGGTATCACTTGTCGGTATAAACCTACTCAGTCCCACGAAAATAATTATTAAGTCTCTTGGCCTCCCTACTATTAGGGATTCCCTTGTCAACTGCGTTTGTTATTCGGTTCAGGATAATTTTGTAAAATATTTTATTGGCTGCACTCAGTAAATTTATTCCTCTCCAGTTTGAGCAATTTCTCAGGTCTCCTTTTTTTGGGATCTTTATTATTACTCCTTCTTTCCAATCGTTTGGGAAGTTTTCCTCAATCCAGATTTTCTCAAATAGTGGATGCAGTATATTCAGTGTTGTGGGCTGATCCATTTTTAGCATATCTATCGTGATCTAATCCACGCCTGGTACTTTTCCAGATGTCATCTGCTGTATAGCCTTCTGTATTTCCTCTGTCGAAGGAGGGTCGATATTTATTATCATTTCTTCCTGCCGTGTTTCTTGACTTCTCTGGATCGTAGTCCTCCTGGTTTGTGCTACTTCCTTGAAGTGGTCATGCCATCTTTCTAATTGAGTTTGAGTTGTCGTCAGGATTTGTCCGTTTCTTTCTTTCACTGGGATGTCCGCCTTGTTTTTGTTCTTACTCGCTAGTTTGCTTATTATCCTATATAACTCTTTGCTGTTTCCATTACTTGTGGCTAATTGTGCGTTTTTTTGCCAAGTTTCTATTTGATTGCGCTTGTCTGCTCTAATACTCCTTTTAATCTCTTTATTTTTCATTTGATAGAGCCTCTGGATATCCGCCTGATCATCTACAAGTTGTTCTTGAAAGCCTCGTATCTTGAGCCGTTTTCTTTCCTTTATCTTCACCCAAGTGTCATTACTCATCCAGTTCGCTTGTTGATTTATTTTTCTGCCCCTAGCTTCCTTACATGCATTTATGTAAATTTTTTTGCAGTTTAGCCACATGTCTTCTACTGACGCATTTTTGGAGTCAATTTCTTGTAGGCTTTGTTTTAGTTTTGTGGTAAATTTCTCTTTTTCTTTGTCGGTGAATGCATTTCTCAAATTGACTTGCTAACTCTATTGCTTTCCTTTTTGCGTTTGCTTTTCTCGTAGTTGATGCCTATTTTTGCAACCAGCAGGTAATGGTCTGTCCCTAGGTCTGCCCCTCTTCTATTACGCACGTCCAGTAGCATGTTTCTTTCTTTTATACTTATGCAAAAGTGGTCGATTTGACGTTCCCCTTTTTTATCTGGTGAAATCCATGTTATTTTGTGACATCTTTTATGTTCGAAAGCAGTGTCTCCTATTTCTAGGTCGTAAATACCGCACAATTCTATCATGAGCTCTCCATTTTCATTTCTATCTCCTACCCCTTGTCTGCTCATTATGTGTTCTACTCTTTCGTTTTCTGCCCCTACTCTGGCATTGAAGTCCCCCATTAAAAATATTGTGTCGTTTCTATTTACTTTCTTTAAGGTTTCGCCTAGTGAGTGGTAAAATTTGATTTTTTCATCGTATTCTGCTACTTCTGTAGGTGTGTAACATTGAACTACTGAGATTTTCTTCTTTCCTACTTGAAACCGGGCAGTGATAATCCTTTCAGATACTGGATTCCATTCTGTGAGCAATCCTTTAAAATCTTTGCTAATCAGGATATCGTTTTCCTCCGTTAACCCTGAGTATATGAAGTGGCAGTCTTCGTATGCTACTTCTCCACTATTTTTCCATCGTGTTTCGCTTATACCTAGTAGTTCTAATTTGTAACTTTTCATTTCTCCTCTTGCTTGTTGTAAGTTTCCTGCCTGATGTAACGTTCTCACGTTCCACTGCCCTATTTTAATTACTATTTTAAATATTTCCGTGTTTGCTGCCTTTACTGCTTCCCTTGCGTGGAATACTTCTCGTTCTCTTCCTATCTGCTTCAATTCTTAGCTCCTCTACTTTGGTTTTCCATTCCTTTACTGCCTTTTCTCCTCTATCCTCCATCGAGAAAAGCATGAGTTCGTCTGATGAGTATCTTATTATCGGTTTGGTATTGGCGGGTTTTGGTTTATGTAGCTTGTTGTGTAGTGTCGCTAATTGTTGGTAAAGCATTTTCCTCTCCCTGTCTCTTTCCTCTTCTCTCGACTTTATTACCGCTTTTAGGTTGTTTAGTTCCCTTACCATCTGCTCTGCTTCCGTCTTTGTGTTTTGAAGTTCCATTTCTAGTTCTTCCTGAACAAGTTGTAAATTCGCTTGCAGTTCGAGCAAACTACAGTGTAGCGCGTCGTTCTGCATTTTCTCAGATTTATGTCGCGATTCGCGTTTAGATAATTATTTTTAATGTGTTTGGTAACCGCCCATCTCTAATTTTACTTACACGCGCGCTCCTCTATTAGAACCGTTCGGCCGCGTTATCGCGGTGCGGTGCCAGATGCTGATTGTTAGGACTCTACTCACGCACAAACTGCGGTTATTTACGCTAATAACTCCTTTTCTAGTTTTAAATTTTTATCACATTGCTTCTCCACTCTAAACTGCGTATTCTTACGCTAACTCTGAATTTTCCTCGCGTTTGCAACTCGTAAAAATTTACTTCACTTTTCGTGAAGCGGGCCGCTTTTTCACGGTTATCGCGCTGTCACACCTTGCTACTGCCAATGCGATTGGATCTCGTACAAAATATTTTGGAGTTCAACTGCTGCTTTCTAAAGCCAACCTTCCGTTACAATTGTCTTACAAATATTTTCACACAAGAAAAGATAAAATTGCACTTGAGGAGTACCTACTTTATGATCTCAGCAAATTATTCAATAAAACACCAAAGGTAATTTAACAAACGTAATTTATTCTACTTTGAATTAGTTTTTTGAGCCCGACACGGTCCAGTTCAAAATTTGATGTATGTATTATGGTTCAATAGCAGACTACAAAAAAGGGGCCTTGCTCTGCAAATGGCGCAGTTTCAATGTATGCATATGTCTACCAGTTCGAGGTCTTAATAAAAATACCAAGTTTTGCCAACTTTTCTAGCTACCGCTGGCCCCGCCATTTTGAAAAATGGAGCTCTAAACAAGTTTTCTACATAATCTCCTTAGCAGTGCATTCTAGGATGAAAATAGTTATTATTAATATTATAGAAGACGTAAGTTTCTACAACTTTTGTTTAAATTTCTTTTTTGTAAGTGAATTAAATATCGAACTGCAGCGCTGTAAAGTGGAGCGGATAAATAAAAATGTTAAAAATGCTTCGTTTTGAGCTGATCTCTTTATGATTATTGTTTATGTTCAAACAAAAGTTGTAGAAAATAATGTCTTATATAATATTCATAATTTTTCTTCTAGAATGCATTCTTAATGAGATAATGTGGAAAAACCGGTTTTGAGCGGCGTTTTGTCAAGATGGCGACACGAGCGGCGGCTCGAAGAGTTGGAAAACTTTGAATTTAAAACTACCTTGCTACTGGGCTATTAAGCTGGTTAACAAAAAAAGCATGTAAATACAATTTCACTTTCAGTCCATTAAGCATTTTTGTTACCTTAACTCATTATACTGAATAAGAAATAAATAATACAAGAAATTGGTATTACAGCTCCCAAACACCAGGCGCCTAAACGCCAGGCGCCCAAACACCATCGCCCAACCGCCTGCGCCCAAATGTCGGGTACCGCCAGCCTCGATTGTACCAGACTACAATGATTTTAAATTGCAGCTATGCGCCGAGCCTCCTTTTGCGAATGCGTACAAAATAAATTTCGCTACAGTTAAACATCGGCAAAACAAAATAAAAGTCATAATACCTACATTAAAAGCTAACGCTATAATTTACTTTAATCGTTCCAATTACGCTATACACCAGGAATCGCGCCACTAGTATTATTCAAGCGGCACCAAGAAGGTATGATCAGAAACTTAAGGGATTAAAAATTCACTTGTACAAATACCTGGTCGGAAGGTTGATTCAGGCAACAGCTATTCGGGGTTGAGGAACCCTTGGTAGTAGGCCTTGATGTAAGGGAGGCATCCCGAACGCGTAGCAAGGTTTTTTTTGGAATTTGGCACAGGAACAGCTCGCAAATCACTTCCTACACTGGGTTTCCTATTCGTACGCCGCCTCCTTGCTGACTCACAAATTGTCCCCAAATTGCAAAAAACTACACGTCGTAACGTGAAATTTAAATTAAATTAGTGAAATTAGCCCCAATATTCGGCTACGCAGTGTAATTTGGGTGAAACACCTCTCAGATATCACAAAATTAAACAGGCTAATCAATCGCAATGCGCCACATACAATTCGACATCACCCGAAGGACGGGCCACTTCTTACGTGTTTGCTGTTCAAGGCACCGCGTCCGAGTTTCGACAAATCCGCGGTAAATCGGAAGACAATGGCGTCACGAGCCATCTCTCTCTTACACATGCAACACATTGTACAACAATTAGTAACCAACATAGTACAGGGCATTTAAACTAATTGACCTAAAAACAAAGTATAAAGTTAAAAATTGGTGTGAATGTATTTTATGAGTATGTGGTGTTGCAGCACTTGCGCGGTTGATGTAGCCGCCATCTTGGAAATGATTGTATAGTTATTTTTGCGGGAAAAATTTTATTTTGAAAATTTATAATAAAATTTATACCCAAAAATTTGTAGATATTAGCTTTTCAGGTCACCTTAAATGTGGATTTACTTTAATGAAAATAATGTTTGCATTTTTAGATTAAATAGTAAGTAAACCAGTAAGGTACAGAAGAAAATGTTTTTAACGTATTTAATAAAGCAAGCAAGGTAACAAATTTTGTCAGATTGAATGACGGTTAAAAAGTGTTTAAAATTATGTACGAAATAGGTAACAATATTTGAATGTGTCTAAGAATGCTGAAAAGTTAAAGGAAACACTGGGCAACGTGAATTACATTAATTCTCAAAAAAAAATGTAGTCGGTAAAATTTGTATCTGGTTGCTAGTCAGGCGGCTTATCCGCTCGGATAATGAAAGCTGCCTCACGTACTTGTTTATCGTTGCATTATGAAGCACTTGGTATCGACAGGGCCGATCGAAGACGAAGTGCGCTCGGTCGGTGCCGATGAATACGTGGCACACTCACCCAGGCAGGTACAACACGCGTTTATCTATAAGGATACGAACAGAAGCACGTTGAAAATAAACGCACGTCATAGGAAGGTTGCTGGATATAATTGATACCATTTTAAAAATATTTACGTTAATTTTGTAGGGATTACTTGTTTCTAGTTTTTTGTTTGTTCTTGTACTATGTTTATATACACATTTGCTCGTACCACACAATAATCGCTATCTAGATTCGCTGTATTAATTACAATTGTGTCTATAACTATGTTTTTCTTATTAGATATACTTAATATAACCTACTTCATTACTTTCTTGTCCATCTGGACTCTGGCAAGTACATAGTCTTTTGTCTAGATTATTGCAGGAAGTATTCATTCAGTGACAGACGAGAAGAATTAGAAGAAATGGTAAAGGTACTTCAAATAAGATCTAGGAAAAACGCAAGCAAAACTAAATACATGACCAACGACAAAGTAGAACAAAACCATAATCAGGTCTTGTGGTCGAAAAATCATCAACAAATAGAAGGTCTGCCATTTTCTTTAAAATATTTTGTCTTCTAATTTGTAGTCAGTTACTTTAAAAACCCTTGTATGCCAATTTTTATCAAAGCCTGATAATTTTCATATTAAATTTGCCATTTTCGAGAAATGGTGCCGTTTGCTTGTTTGGCACTTCTCCAGGAAAACGAAATGCAACGTAAATTTTATCAAGCAAAACCTTGCTGATTATTATTTTCAGCAAAAAAATCATATCTTTGAAATATACGAATTTCATAAAATATTGAAAATGAAGGGAGAACAAATCAATGAATTGATAAACAAATTAAGTTTCCAGCAAAGAAATGCAACTTTTAGCACTTGATGATTAATGCAGCAAACAATCGGGTAAGGAAACTAAACAAATAGCAAGTAACAACACATTTGAGCGCATGCTGTTATTTCCTGTTTTTTTTTGTTACGCTGCGTCGATTTTGCCGCAGTAAACTATTTTAGAAAATTCGCCGTCAAAACGCTCCAGGCAACACGTACGGTTTTAGAATACGTTTCACTTGAGTAGTCTGATATGCTAAATTCTGGGAAGCACACCTGGCCGTCTAGACACTGTAGCTTGCCGTCATATTAAAGTTTTTGCGCTATGAAAGCGACGAGTTTGGGTATAAAAAGAGATGCATAACGCGGAGACACAAAAACGGGAAAAAACGGGAAAGCGTAGCTGGAGCTTAGAATCAAACACTTAGAGAGTACGGATATTCCTTCAAGCCGCTGTCTGAAGCTCTTGTGCGAGTGAAATCTTTGTTGTAGTTGCTGTGGGTTGCATTGGCCGATTATCATTTCTTTGGATCGTAGTTCGGATGTAGACTACGCCTCGCTTCAGTTAATTATTACAGCGCACGTTCGTTTTTCTTCACTTTAGCGGACTTAAACAACAGCTTTTAAGTTTGTATAAACGCAAACGCTTGGCGTCGCTCTGTCTCGTCTTTCGTATTTCGCTTGAGGAGCGCTTCCGTCCACATCGCTTCAGCTTCAGACCCACACAGCTGTTATTTGTATTATAGTGTTAGAGCTCGCGGCTACGCATTGGGTTGTAAATTTCACGCCGCGGGCCGTAAACACCTTCTTACGCTCTTAATACATAACTAACTATTTTCGTTTCAATTTCTTCAAGCCATTTAAATGTGCGTAATAATAACTTTTTGGTTGAATTTCTTAACTTTGCCACTTTCGATGGACAATTGCCAATTTTAAGTTTTCGTTTAGATTCCTCAAACCCGTTTACTTTTCGCGCGAATTGTGCGGTTCCATTTTTCGAATGTCTCTCGTATATATAGAGCGACGTACGGAAGGCACCTGCAGGTGTTTGTACTATCGCAGCCAACAAATTTCGCACGATACTTAATCTAGTTCTTCTGTTAGTGCTGATCCGTTAACGGATATTAGCGATCATTCTGGCTATTTGGACCGTATTTACCGCGGCTCTAAAAAGTCCCGTTGTTGTGGTATTGTATCATGTTCTTAAATTTTTGAGCCACGATATCCTTCTCCTTCCTGGACCTTTCTCTCCTAATACTTTGCCCTGCAATACCAGCTGAAGCAATCGATATCTTTCTCCATTTCACATTATGTGGCCTAAATATTGAAGTTTCCTAGTTTTTATGGTTTTTATTACTGCTCTCTATTTATCTTTTGTAACACGGTGGTATTGGTAATATGTTGTGTCCAGGAGATTCTTAATATACGGCTATATAGCCACATTTCGAAAGATTTAAGTTTTTTGTTGTTGTTTCATTGAGGGTCCATGATGAAAGATGTAACAGCGCAGTAGTTTTATTTTCATACGTATATACAAGTCATGACTTATGAATAAGGCTTTCATTTTAACAAACGCAACTCGAGCTTTTTCTATTTTGCATTTTATTTCAAGGGTGTGATCCCAATTACTATTTAAAGTGGTTCCTAAGTAATTGTATATATGCACCCTTTCTATGGGTTTGCCTTTAATTATTAATTGACACGGAGGTATCCCATCTTTAGAGATTACCATATATTGTGACATTCTAGCCCTCTGATGAGGGTGTCAAGATTTACTTCCAACGAGTAGCTATCAGCCGGAGATAATGTTCACTCAGATATACCTTAAATTAGCAAATAAACACCAGATAATTATCTCAAATAAGTTTATTCTATTTAACTAAATGTACAAACTCAAAATTCATGAAAAATCGAATAGAAATGACATGTATATTGTGCAAATTGAATTAAATATAATAACGCGGTTCTCGGTCCCTGTGAAGACGGCAACCAATCCTACGCCCTTGTTCGCCTTGCGGACTGCACTCGTGCGGCGCCTGTCCAGGAGCCTCGGAGCTTATCGGGTCCCCGACTCGTTTGGCTGCGGCGGCGCTATGGATCTCCTGTCAGTTTCACGGGGTCGGATTTCGCTACTGTAAACAATAAAAATTTAGATTGTTGGCACTATTTCTTACCCGGTTTGTATGACTACAATTGTTGCTAAAATGCCCCGGGAGATTCTCCGCGAAGCGGGGAATTTTGTGCCACGGGCGGAGCTCGATTCGCGAACGCAAGGCGGCTTCGAAGCCGATAACCTCCAACCACACATGTGCTTTCGGACCCCTGTGAAGATGCTATTTGCAGCTCGTCAATGCTTTCCCCAGGTCTCAGAAGCGTTCAGGTAGGTTGTTTGCTGTAATCTCAATAATTAATACAGGTAAATCGGTTCGCAAAGCTTGCAGCTTTTTAAATTCTGTTTGTATGTCGAGGTTTCGAATTTAAAATTACAAGGGGAGCTGGCGTTTGATATCTCGTTATTTATTGCCGGCTCGCAAACGGATTTTGTTACTGGTTCGTGGGAGGAGACAGCTGGCGACTCAGACGTCTTTTCTGGACCGCTAAATCTAACCAGCTATCGGCTTTTGACAGGGAAGTTTCGCTAGCGACCTGGACGTCCTCTTTCAGACCGCTAGGTCAAGCTAACTATCAGGTTTTTAATTAACTAGGGGTATTTTAACAGGAAAGCCGAGCTAATGACCTATACGTCCTATTTCAAACCGCTTGGTCTAATTAACTCTTGGGGATTTAACAGGAAAATCAAGCTAATGACCTAGACGTTCTATATCGAACCGCTGGGTCTAATTAACTTCGGAACAGGTCCTCTGGGCTCTGGAGGAGGAATAGTAATTTCCCTAGCAAGCCGGGGAGACGGAGTCGCTGGGAATCTCTAAGAAAATCTCTGGAAAAGTCTGTCTGGAAGACTCTTCGGATCGGACGGGAAGCAGGAGGGGAAACGGGTAAACTTGAGCCAAGCTCAAGCTTCGGGATCGGGAACTGGAATCGAAATCTGGAACAATCTCTGTGAAAAATCTGTCTAAATGAGCTCTGCAACTGCTTTTATATGCCTTGCAAAATTCCTAGGTGGGGAGAGCGGCGCGCGGCTTGCCTTTGTCCGTCTTCCGTTATCTTTGGGTGCGGCGTAAGCCCGCGCTGGCTTATCTTCTGGGTCATTGACACGCCGTGGTTCTTGATAACGCTTAAGGTGGGCGATGTATAAATTTGAATATATTATTTAATATTCGTTTAACCAAATTTATACGGAAGCTATAGCGTTGTTTTATTTATGTTCAATGTTAACCCATATTTTTCCCTAATTTGTGTTATTTTAGCCATTAATCTCTGTAGGCTTTCCATATTATCTGCGAATATCACCGTGTCGTCGGCATATCTAAAGTTGTTTAAACATTATCCATTTATATTTACTTATGCCATCTTCTCAATCTTCCAAGGCTTTCTTGAAAATATCCTTGGAGTATACATTGAAAATTATGGGTGACATGACACAACCTTGTCGTAGACCTCTCTGGATAAGTATATCTTCCGTAATGTTTCTTAGATCTCGGTCATCTAATTCGACCTTTTCAAGTACTTCTACCATTTTACTGTGTTGAACTGTGTCAAATGCTTTACAGTAATCGATGAAACAAGCGTATACATCGCAGCTCATGTCACGGCATCTTTGAAACAGCACCTGTATGCAAAAGAGAGCTTCTCTTGTTCCTATTGCGTTCCTGAATCCAAATTGTGTTTGTCCTAGATACACTTTACAAGTTTGATCTGAAAGTATTTTGTAACTGTGGTCTCATTGTGTATGAATTAGTCGGCCTATTTCCACAGTTTATATTATTAAATCGCGACGTTTCGGAAGCTAATTCTGCTTCCGTCATCAGGCGTAGTCTTGAGAAGGACTGGTTTTTGCACTTGGAGTTACTTTTTAACTGCACAAGTATTGACACACTATGTTTACAATTAAATGTCAAGTTTTGACATTTAATTGTAAACATAGTGTGTCAATACTTGTGCAGTTAAAAAGTAACTCCAAGTGCAAAAACCAGTCCTTCTCAAGACTACGCCTGATGACGGAAGCAGAATTAGCTTCCGAAACGTCGCGATTTAATAATATAAACTGTGGAAATAGGCCGACTAATTCATACACACTTTACAAGGTTTATATATGTGTTGCTGAATGATTTTTAGAAAAGCTTTCAAGAGGTGGCTCATAAGACTTATGGTACGATAATCAGAACATTGTCTAGCACTGAACGTAGATTTCAACCATGCTTGAGGTAATTGTCCAGTGTTATACATGGAGTTGAAGATTTTTGTGAGCCATTTTATGCCATCCTCGTCAAAAAGTTTTAGAATTTCTGAATGGATATTATCAGGGCCAGCTGCTTTTCCATCTTTCATTTGTACGATTGGTTTTCTTACCTCGTCTACTGTTATCTCTAGTCCCGAATTACATTTTATATCTGAAGGGCGGGATGGTCTATCATCGTCTCTGAACAGTTCAGTTATATAGTTTTTCCATGTATCTACCTTCTCGTTTTTATCAATGATGACAATGTTACGACTATCTACGAGTCGTCCTATTGTGTTAGTTTTTGTTAATTTAGCAGCTTCTTTCACTTTCTTGTGCATGTTGAAGTAGTCATGCTTCTTTTTTAATATTTCAATTTCTTCACATTTTAAACTATACCATTCTTGTTTTGCTTTCCTAATATCTCTTCTGATTCGTTTCCGTAAGCTTTTGTATTCTATTGGATTTTCTTTTACTTTTCTTCTTTGTTCCATTAGCTGTAGGATTGCTTTAGTCATCCATGCTTTGTTTTCCTTTCTTTCTGGTTTAAGTGTTTATCGCTCATACTGCATACTATCCAGCTGTTCTTCGACTTTTCCTATTGTATGAATATTTTTAATTTCTGTATTCATATGTGCTATTATCTTTTCCTTTATAGCAGCGTTTAATTTTCTGATGTCCCACTTTTTCCTATTTATAGTTTTTATAACTTTCTTTAGTGTTATTTGAAAAGAACCAACTAGTGGGTTATGATCTGATCCCACATCTGCTCCCGGGTACGCTTTAACTGATTTACAGCTATTTCGAAATCTTTTCTTTACTAGCATATAGTCAATTTGGTTCCTGACTATGTTGTCCGGTTGATCCCTTGGTGAGCGCCATGGATAGAGTCTACGGGGTGGTAGTTTAAAGAATGTATTAAGGACGCAAATTGATATTCAGCAACAAAGGTATTTAGCCGTTCCTCTCTTAGATTCCTTTCTCCTAATCCGAATGGGCCAACAAATTCCCCATCGCTTCTTTTCCCTAACTTCGCGTTAAAATCGCTCATGGTAATAGTCATGTCACTTTTGAGAATCTGTTTTAAAACGGTCGCCAATAAATTATAGAATTATTCAACGTCTTCCTCACTCTTGTCAGCTGTAGGTGTATAAACTTGTACGATATTAAGTTTTATTGGCGAAGTTTCCAGCTGCAATACAGCTATCCGCTCCGACACTGGGGTAAAGTTTATTACATACTTTGCTATGGATTTGTTAACAATGAATCCAACTCCGTTTTCGTGTTGTCCATTTTAATATAGTTACTTGATTTTATCTACAGTGGCTTAGTGTGTATCTGACTATTTGTCATTTTTCACATTTTTAGGTTATTGTCGTATTACTAGCTTACAGTAAAAGACATGACTGATGATATTAAGTGACCATCCCTCTTCTAATTTTACGATAGCAAAGTCTTTTTCGGCCTTGCTTAGAACATGATTCAGCATTTTAAGTTTTGATGGCAGAATGTTAATTGCACAACTGACAATTAAATGACTTTAGTCGACTTGATAAAACCATACATACAAAATCTGGTGTGATACACGCACACAACTTCCTTTTACAGTGATCTTATAATTAACCAAAAATTTTATTTTTAATTTTTAAGCATTTGTCAGAAATTTTCAAAAACGGTACAAAATAGAGCGTTAGTTGAAGAGACAAATTTTCTCTAGAATTTTAAGCTGAATTCAAAAATATAATAATATACCGGGTGATCTATTTAACATAGGAGTTAATAAACAAAATAGAAAAAAAAAACAAAAGAAACCCATTTTAGAAGTTTTTAACTGGAAAATCACCTATCTCACATCAATACACATTAAAAATGTGAAGTTTGAAAAAAATCGTTAGAGCCGTTTTTGAAAAAATCGAAAAAAACTGAAAAATCACAAGAGTAAACACCTACTTCCGGTTATGCGATTTTCTTCAAAAGCTTGCCGTCTCATCTACATAGTACACAAAACTAATATATGAAGTTTCAATGCCATATCTCTTTTCGTTTTTGAGATATTCTGTTCACAGACAGACAGACAGACACACAGACAGACCAATGAAAAAAAATATGTTTTTTGGGTTCAGGGGACTTTTGGCCGCAATAGTAGAGTGATTTCAGATTTACTTCTTCGCCAAATTTTTATCAAATTGACAGACATGTTGGCACAAACTTAATAATTGTAAATTTCAATTAATTTTAAATCTGTTATTAGTAATTTTTTAACATGTAACCTGGAAACAGGAACTGAAGTTTCACTTATGCGCACCAGTATTAAAACTGTGGTTTTTGCTTTCTTTCAATTAAATTATACTTTGACTGTTCATCAAACATTCCACTTCACAAGACACAACGAATAACTCTTTCCGTTTATTTCAGGTAACTATTTATCATTCCTCGAAAGGTTTATTATCTTATCTATATAAGAAATTAATAACGCTACATCTCCAATGCGATTCGAAAGAGCAGTTAACATAAGTACCTGCATTTTAAGACTTCACATTTTGGTAATAAATCACCAAACAATAAGAAACTAATCCTAACCCATCTCAACCTAATAAAATTCGAATTAAATTTGAACTGATAATTAAAAACAATACAGAAGCAACAAATATAAAAACAAACAAAATAAACCGATTAATATTTAAATCCCCCTCTATATACTAGTGTCTATAAAAAATAACTATTGAAGAAATATAAAGAACAAAACTCATAAATAAGAGACATTCAGCCAAAAAGAAGTGATATAAAAATCAAGTGACAATTTAATCTTAAAACTTCAAACTCCAATATTAACCTATAATCAACAATTACATAATAAATTCTAAAAAAATGATATAATACTAAAAACCAACAAAACAACAAATTAAACAAAACAAATTGGTAAAATTACCCAGAACAACTAAATTGCATATCTGAATAATTTCGGAGGCTTTCACGGTCATTGCGAATAAGTAACAAACGACTTCCGGGATTGGACAATGTCATCATTGAGGTCGAAGAACTCAACGTTTCGTCCACTTATGTAAGGGGCTTCATCAGGAGGAAAAAGCAAAAGAGCACGGTAACTCAACGTGTAGACCACGCCAGAGCCGAACTCTTTGCAAGGGAAGGGATAGAAGAGCACGGTAACTCAACGTGTAAACCACGCCAGAGGCGAAACTCTTCTAACAATCTGAAGGAGAAAGGTGGAGAAACTTTGACCTCAATGATGACATGGTCGAATCCCAGAAGTCGTTTGCATATTTGAATCCACAAATCGAAATTTTAAGTTAAATTAAATCACTTCCATTTATGATTTGGTCACGAGCATATCGTTGCCATTTTGCTGTGTAAGTTTCGTAGCTATACGGATGATGACAGCTTGGCTGCCGAAATACGTTTTTAGTAGTTGTTAAATATTTGTGTGGTGAGGGGTTTTAACGGTTTTTGATAAATTACCTGAATAAAAAATTTAAAAGTCACCCTTAATAAATAATAAATTTAATGGTATTCAATTAAGAAGTAATAATAAATATTCCAGTACAAATCGTAGAGAAAAAGAATACGATCCTAAGTACAACTTACCATGTTGACTGTAAGAATATAAATACAAGGAATAACAAGCTCTAAAAAAGAAACTAATATAAGTATAACAATAGTCATTAAACCTCAAGCAACCAAACTATTAATCGATATAACTTCTCCTAATAAATTGAAAGAAGGGGGAGCAGCTATATTAGAAGAAGAAAGTAAAAACCATCATAAAGATATTCTAGGTATAAGATTAAATAAACCTATATTCAAAAATAATCTTCGACCACCTAATCGTTCATAAGTAATATTGGCCAAACAAAAAAGACCAGATCTACAAAAGACCATGAGCAATTATTATAATAAAAGCACCATAATATCCTCAGATATTTATATTCATAATACCCCCAAGAAATAATCCTATATGAGATACAGAAGAATAAGCAATTAAAGACTTAATATCTGTTTTGCGCAAACAAATTAAAGAAATAATAAAACCCCCAAATAAACTGACAAATAAGAAAATTAGTTTTCCGTCGACCTCCCTATAGAATGTGATTTTACGGACGCATTTGCGTACCAAAAATGTCACTTTTTTGGACACCATTAATTTTTCGTCCGCAAACACTTTTCGTCCGCAAATGCTTTTCGTCCGCAAACACTTTACGGGCGCACTTTACAGCCGCAAACGCTTTTCGTCCGTAAACACTTTTCGTCCGCAAACGCTTTTTGTCCGCAAACGTTTTTCGTCCTCAACAACTTTATAATTCGGACTTCACTTTAATTTTTTTTTAAATTATGACGGTCGACGGAAAAATTTTATATGCACCTCGGACGAAAACTGCTTTTTATGGCCTTGCCTGATTGCTTGCCTCGGCTATCGCCTCGTTCAGCAATTGCAGGCATCGTCCATAAAAAGCCAATTTTTCGTCCTTGATGCATAAATAACTATTTTGTACCAACTAATATAAAAACAGGTATAAATAGAAGAAACCCATAACCACCTAACTTTAATATAATACCAGCTAAAATCATAGAACCTGAAACAGGGGCCTCAACATGGGCCTAAGGAAGTCATAAATGAACAAAAAACATAGGAATTTTTACTAAGAAAATGAAACATGTACATAAATATAAAAATACTGAATAAGCACAAGAATGAAGAAAAAAACATCAAGAGAATTAAAGTTATAGTAAAGATAAAAAACAGAAAACGCTACTTAATTCTGCTTGCAGCACAAATAAATAAAAAGCTAGTCAAAAAGCACAGAGTTGGGGTAGTTCATGCAACTGCAAGATTTAGCGTATAAATTTCAATCCGTAATTACATTTGCAAAGAAATGCCGGTAGTAATGAAATGATTTGAGTAGAGAAGGCAAAGGGCAGAGCCCGTTTTTCATAATTTTAAATTAGCATAACAAGTTTGTGTTCAAATTCGATACATGCATAACACCCGTTACAGTCCGCGGTTCAGTTCCCAATTTTAAGTTCACCATTACATCACCAGTTCCAGTACCGTACAGTTTTTCATTATTTGCCACCGTAATTTCTTTGTTGCTTGTTTTTGTGAAATTCTGTAACCAATCTTTCCTCATGGTCATATGCGTTGTGGCCCTCGAATCTACACACCATTCATGATCACCAGCCGTTGTTGAAAGTGCGGTAAGAAGTAACCAATATTTTCCCTTGTTTGCTTCTGCCGCTGCAACATTCACTTTCTGCTGTTCTTTGAGTTTTGTACAGTTGTATTTTTTATGCCCAATTTCAATACAAGTGAATCATTTCCAGTTTTTCTCCTTATTATATGATGCTGCACCGCTTTTCTTATTAGGTACCCTTATATTTAGTCGCGAATGCTGCATCCCTTGACTGCTTTTCTTTGTTACTGTCTCGCCTGATATCGTCTTGAAGAAACTTATTTTTTACTAAATCGCTTGTTATTGAAACGGCGGATCCTTCCTAAGGCCGTTACCATAGGATCATAGTGATTTCGTAGTTCCGCCGGCATAATTACTCCAATAAACTCATTTTCTTTCGGACTACTGATTTCTGCTAATTTCTGTGATAACGACATAATTTCTGTAATATAATCTCCCATGCTCTCAAAGTTTGCAAGCTCTATTATCAATAGATTATTTAACAACCCAAGTCGTCTAGTAAGACCTCTATCTACACACTTGTGCACGCTATCGACCGCAACCAACACCTGTCTTGACCTACCTAATATGCTAACAGCTGTTCAGTTATTACAACGTTACAACTGCACAAGCTAGGTGGCAGCAGGTATCGGATGATTATGGTAGAACAAACAGAAATTAACATGACAACAAACCTCAAGACAGATCTATCTAGAAGGATATCACTGGCATGGTCAGCTTTTGGCAGACTTCACTAAGGTACTATATTTATACGAGCAAGCTCGTCCGCCATTTTGAGTCACTGGAAGTGGCGGCAAATTCAAATTCTAGTTACTTTCCAATTAGCATACGGTAAGTCGGAATAACAACGATCATATCATTTAATTGTACCGCCTTAAAAAAGATTGGTTTTTAAACAAATAAAAAGAAAACAGAAAAAATCGAAACATAAAACACTGTTAACTAACAAGCAAGTGGTTCAAACTAGAGAGCTTCAAAAGTAACTTAGTTCAAATAACAGTGACGAGTGACAGAACTCAATAGAACTGACAGATACAGTTGACAGCACAGAACAACACCTATAGATTTAAATAACCACACTTGGATGAAGACTGTAATTATAATTAGCATCGTAATGGAATGCACCAAGATTTAAATCAGCATGCATTGTTCGTCTGGATCGAGCAGTACGTACTCCAACGGTTTCTAGTCTTGTTTGGTTGACAGACGACAGAACTCACGGTTACCGGTCAGCGCAGCCAACGGCTTGGCGCTAAAATTCCTGTGACACAAAATCTAGTGGGATAAGCTTGCCTGGTTAATACAGCACTCTAGACTTCACGGTATCCTAAATTCAGACGCGCCAAACACATTTAAGGCGAGAACATTTGACCAGTGAGTGCTGTCTGTGCTGACCTATGGCACAGAAACCTGGGCTATGAATAACGAAATAATACACAAATTACAAGTAACCCAACGTCCCATGGAGAGACGTATGTTAGGTATACATCTTACAAATCGAATACCAAATGAGGAAATTCGCAGACGATCCAGAGTGACAGACGTAGTCGAAAGAATTTGCAAACTGAGATGGAGTTGGGCCGGACACATCGCCAGACTAACGGACAATCGATGGACTCGCCGAATTATCGAATGGCGACCACGAAACAACAAAAAAGCCGTAGACGTCCATTAACAAGATGGACCGACGACATGAAACGATTAGCTGGCACGAACTGGATGCAAAGAGTTCAAAACCGCAGTAAGTGGATAGAATTGCCAGACATATCTACAAAGGTGGATGACAAGTTAGAGGAGGCATAAATCCGATGATGGATGACATTGCTGAATATGATGTTAGCCTGCAGCAGCCGGTAGTCTGAGTGAGTGTAGCTATAGTGAACGGTGAGCGTCTGTGTTAGTGTTTATTTTGAATACATGCAGATCAAGCAGAAACAATCCGTGTTTAGTACGACGCGACGTACGATATGGACAAGTATTTCAGTTACACCTTGCATTATGCCAGGTGATCATAAATGGTTGTGATTTTTTTTTCTTAGGTTGGCACTGTTAGTGTTGGTTACCCTGCTGTCAATTTTCTCCGTACGTCACAATTGACATTTACATAGGCGTGCGCACTTAGCAATAACATCAAGAGTAAGAATATTGAATGTATTTTTAAAAACTGTTAAGGTAGGTGTTTAGAGCAGTTGTTCGAAATGATGTCCATCTTTATGTAGACAACAGTGAATTCTTCTATGCAAACTACTAAAAACATTTCTTAACATTTCAGGCCTTATGTTTGCCGCTGCAGCCTCAATTGCTCGTTGCAGGTCTTGCAAATTCTGGATTTCTAAAGACTACGTTGTTTTAATAAGGAAATAAAAAGAACTCAAACGGGGTCAAATCAGGTGATCGACTTGGCCATAATTTTACGCTAATCAATCGCTCTGAGAAAAAGTGTTCTACATAATTAATAGTTGCTCATGCCGTGTAGGCAGCGGCTGAGTCCTGTTGGAAATAACCATTTGTTAGTTCCACATCATCCAACTGGTTTCTAAATTGTTCAAAGAGTCTTGGTATATTTCAGCATTAATTGTTTCATCAAAGAAAATTGGGCCAATACGCCTTCGGGACACTGCAACCCAAATACCAACTTTTACTGAATGCAGGGGCACGTCAATAACATTGTGGAAATTATTTGCTGACCAACTTCTATAATTTTGAGAATTTATATATCCATTGAGATGGAACCAAGCCTCATCAGAAAAAAAACAAAATCTTCCATGTCGTTATTTCGGAAATTGTTGTTATACCAATGACAAAATTGGATTCTTTGAAAAAAAATCAGGACGCAGGAGTTGCTGAACCATCGAATATTTCTAAGGACGTAAATGCAAATCATTTTTCAGGATTTTTCGACAGGATCCATAGGAAAGACCTAAACTAATGGAAGAGATGGAAAAAGGTAAAGTCGTGGTTTATTCAAATCACAAATTCACTTATTTGTTGGAATAAACAACGTATGGAAAGGTGGAGATTTTGGGTAATAATTTGGTTTACATTTTCCACATTTGGTGTAACTACCGTCGCACGTCCAGTAGACTTGCCGTTTCCTGCATTACCAGTACTGAAAAAGCGTTCAACTGCTCTTTCACAATGTTGTTAAAACACGATAATCCACTTCTTCTTCTGGATACATTTCGACAAACTGATTGCATGCCGATTGTCGTAAATATTCCCAATCACCGTTTTAATTTTTTACGCCAGTTCGGAAATATGCCATTACAATAAATGTATTATGTTTTACAGTAAAAGCCATTTTCAGACAGGAATTATGAATTGCGTAAAATGTATAAACAAATAAATGTCAAAATGACGTTTTGTTTATATTTAGCACGCCAATGTGTTGTTTTAAGTATCAGGTCTGCCAAAATAGTATTTTGAAAACGTTACCAACCTTTGAAAAAAAAAATAACAACCATATATGATTACCCGGTATTTGCTAACCATTAATAGAAATGAATAAAAACATGATTTTTATTTGCTTGCTTTTTGTTTTTTATAAACATTCTGTATTGCTTATTGAAGAAAACCCTTTTTTGAAATTACAAATGACCTCAGAGTTTGAATAAATTGGTAAGTGGTCCCCCTTGGTTTTACTAGAGTATCTAGATGACATTAGCCGGGATTGGTGGCTCAGTGGTTAAGTATTCTGACTACTGATCTAAGGTCGCGAGTTCGAACCCCTGTCCCGGTGAGGTTTTTACAAATAAAAAAATGCACATGAAAGCCTTTACAGAATGCCATCATTCGGAAGTGATGTAAAGCCGTGGGTCCCATGTTACTACGATGTGTAGCATGTAAAATATCCCTTGCTAGGATTGGAATTCCTTAGTCTCGGACTTTGGCCATACGAACACAGCAGTCGGTGTCTAAGATACCTGGTACTCTACATGCCTAGACCTTGTTCATT
>CALNHX010004147.1:0-95636 GCA_940337035.1 Agriotes lineatus | reverse complement strand
AAATATATTTTTAACACTTTTTTCTACAGCCGTGATTTTAAACTGTTTCCAAGGGTCATATGCGGCGTGCTTTATGTTGTCTATAAAACACGCCACTCCATTTAAAGCACGGAGTACTTTAAGAGTTTATAAAACCTTATTTGTGAAGATTAAAAGTACAGTTATTATATAGGACCGATTTGTATGCGGAGCCCCGAGTGTCCGATTGGAGAGGGGCGGAGCCCGATAGCCCCCTTGGAGAGGGACGAAGCCCGAGGGCACCCTTGGAGAGAGGTGGAGCTCCAAGAGCCCCCTTGGAGAGGGGCCGAGCCCTGAGGGCCCCCTTGGAGAGGTGCCGAGCCCCGAGGGCCTTCTTGGAGAGGGGCGGAGCCCGATGGCCCCCTTGGAGAGGGGCGGAGCCCCGAGGGCACCCTTGGAGGGGGTGGAGCTCCAAGAGCTTCCTTGGAGAGGGGCCGAGCCCTGAGGGCCCCCTTGGAGAGGGTCCGAGCCCCGAGGGCCCCATTGAAGAGGAGCGGAGTCCCGAGGGCCCCCTTGGAGAGGGGTGGAGCCCCGACGGCCGCTTTGGAGAGGGGCGAAGCCCCGAGGGCACTTAAGCTAACAAACTCCTCGGCTGCAGAAAAAATATTGAAGCCAACTCGTGTTTTACAGTTTAAAAATCTCGGTCGATCATAAAATTCTCGCTTCGCTCGAATTTTAACATGATCGACCTCGATTTTTAAACCCTCTGTAAAACACTAGTTGCCTGAATAGCTATTTTTCTGTTGGTCATATTTTAAGTCATCTTTTTAATATCTAGATCCTAGAATAAAAACAGCAGCTTAAAACACGTTTCCTGAAACAACGTGTTTTTAAAATTTTAAAACACGAAACAAATATAGCAACAATAATGGTTTATTAAATGCGTTTTGGTATCTTGAAGTGTTACATTTATTTGTTTAAGGTAAGCAATTACATTCCCAAAACTGCTCAATGCGCAGGTTTTCTTTCACTTTTAAGGATGACTTCAGCATCGAATAATGTGGAGAGAGTGAAGCATGTGACGTTTCTTGCTGCAAATCAAATGAATTAAATATAAATGGAAATGAAAATAATCGCAGACTTACCCTCTCGTCTAAATAGGCAAGAATGACCTCTTCTGTTACCGAGGAGACTTTGTTATTTTCTCACCAATGGCAGAAATTTTAATAAACCTTCTCGTAAGCAGCTTTAGACTTCAAGGGCAACAAATTTTCTCGGAATAGATTCCCGTTCTTTTAAATATTTTCAGGAATTTGATTTGACTTTGGCATTTTCGTTTATAAAATAAACAACATATTCATAGCGACTCGTGACCAACGTGGTTGATCAACAGAAAAAATGTTGAATGACACTCTTGCGAAAACGCTTAAAGTATCTCGGGTATCTATGCAACTCGACTGCGTCTCGTTGCATAACAACACCCTCGAACTTTAAGCTTGTGTTTTTGCACTCGTATCATTAATAACTATTTAAACTGTGAGATCATTAATTAAGTATTGACGTAAAGCTTGCTTAAATTTCGTTGCAGATAATGTTTTAAAAGAAACAGGCAAATTATTATAATGTTTTACGATACAATAACAAAGGGAACGTTTATACATTTCAGAACAATGAAGGAGAGGAGTAAGCAGTCCATTAAATCTTAAATTTAGATTATGAACGTGACATCTAAATGTAATCTTATTATGTAAATAAGCAGGACTTTTTGTGACAATAATCGAGTGGTACAGACAAATAGCATGTCACAGCCGTCTATTATGCATATTGAGCCACTTCAATTCCCTGAGCTTGTAACTAAGTCTTTGATACTTACGAATGCCAAATATCAGTCGCATGCATGCATTTTGCAATCTCTGAATTCTACCAATATCGTTTGAATATAAACAAGAATAATAAACAACATCACAGTAGTTAAACTTCGACAGTACGAGAGAATTGCAAAGAAGTATTTTTGTATTTGAATCAAATAAGTGTCTGTTATGAAATATAAGTTTAAGTACTGCGTATGATTAGAGACATGCTCCTCAAAGCGCAGCTGATAATCCACGAGTACTCCTAAATTTTTTACGGAATCTCTTAAACCGATAACATCATTATTAATTTTTATACAAATTTTATCTGTCGTCCTCAGCCTAGCATTCTTTTTGCCAAATAAAATAGCCACAGATTTATGGGGGTTTTAAATGCAAACCATGTTGTCGGGATATATCAGCCATTCGCAATAAATCTTCATTAATAAGTCTGCAAGCATTTTGACAAGTAGATTCAGTAAAGGATAGATATAGTTGGGTATCATCGGCATAAAAATGATATTTGCAATTTATTATAGCTGTAAGAAATTCAGAGATGTACACGGAGAATAGTAGTGGACCTAAAATTGATCCTTGGGGTACGCCTTTGCCAACGTGAAGATAATTTGATTTTTTTCCATTAAGTACAGGGTCCGGCAATGAAACGGGAAGATTTCGTAAATAATTTTATTGTTGAAAAATTATTTTTTTTATAATTATTAATACATTAATGGGAAGTAAAAGAGTCGCCATTTGATTTACAATGTTAAAAAAATATATTTTTTGAATACTACATCTGCCAAATGTCCTCCGTTGACATTAAATTTATGCATTCTTGGAGTCGAGCCTGAAAGTTTTGCATCACTCTTCGTAGCATATCAACAGGTATTGCTGCAATCTCGTCACGAATTCGTTGTTTGAGGGCCGGAATTGTCCTGGGTGGATCAGTTCCAAACACTTTTGTTCTTAGGTAACCCCACGAAGAGTGATGCAAAACTTTCAGGCTCGACTCCAAGAATGCATAAATGTCAACGGACAACGGAGGACATTTGGCAGATGTAGTATTCAAAAAATATATTTTTTTAACATTGTAAATCAAATGGCGACTCTTTTACTTCCCATTAATGTATTAATAATTATAAAAAAAATAATTTTTCAACAATAAAATTATTTACGAAATTTTCCCGTTTCATTGCCGGACCCTGTACTACAGCTTGACTTCAATCAGACAAATAACTAGCTATTAAATCAATTGCTGACGCGGCTAACCCAATATGGTGTAAGATGGATATAGGTATGTCATGATCCAGCGTGTCGAAAGCCTTAGAAAAATCCAGCAACACCAATACTGTCAAAAGATCCTGATCAGTGGCAGTTACGACATCATCTGTAATATGAAGTCGTAGAACAACTATGGCCAGGTTTAAACCCAGATGGATTCACGGGAATTATTTTATTTATACTTAGATGATTACGTAATTGGTGTTCCATTGTTATACCATTAATGGCGACTCTCTTACACGCTGTTATACAATTAAAGATGTTGGTGTGTTGTTTGATTGTGAAGTACATTTAATCAGCACATTATTGAATCTGTAGCAGCTGCCAATAGAATGCTAGGCTTTATTATCCGAAGCACAAAATCATTTCGTCAACCAAATTCAATAAAAATTCCATACCATTCTCTTGTTAGAACTAAGATCGATTACTGTTTTGTTATTTGGAATCCGACATATGAATATTATAAAAATATGTTAGATAGTGTACAAAGAAGAATGTTAAAATATATGTGGTTTAAAGTCAATCATGTGTATCCTGAGAGCGGTTTTGATCACTGAATACATTCAATTGTATATCGCTCGAGTCTCGTAGAAAGCAAAGTAGCTTAGTATTCTGATACAAATTAATCCATTACTCAATTAATTGTTCTGATTTATTAAATAAACTACATATTTTTGTTCCAAGATTACCAGTCCGAAATGTTTATACATTTTATCTTCCAGCGGCTAAAACTAATGTCCTTGTAAAATCTCCCATTTATATTATGTGTCACTATTGTAATCTTGTTAGTGACAAACTTGATATATTTTGTTGTAATCTAAAGCAAGTAAAAGATAAAAACTTAGAATAGCATTTGTGAAGACTAAATAAAATATTTCTTTTTTACTCTATCAACTCCGTACTGATACTTTAGAGTTCTTAAGTTTTGCATGTAACTACTTAGTATACTTTATATGTGTTTGTCCTATAATTGGGTTTGTACCTGATGGGCAACATTTACTTAAATAAATAAATCAATCACTAAATAAAAAGTTGCAAGCCCCTGTGCTTATTCGTGATGACAAACTTAAGGCCACAAATTTGTGAAATACTGTTTTCCAAGTAAATTTTGTTTAAAATTTTTTTTAAATTGATAATAAAAAAGTTATAGTCACATTGCGATATTTTTTCCTCACCCTGTATAAATAGAGCGGATTTATAAATAGAACAATTTTATTATATAGACAATCAATATGTAAATTAAGTATATTTAAACATATTCAGTCAATGAGCATCATTTCATATAATTCTATACTTCTTTTTACCCTAATAAGACGTAAACATGCATTTTGAAATTTTTGGCTCTTGGATTTATCTTGCGAATCACAACACATTACAATAATCAACCAGAGACAACAACACACAGTTGCATAGTGTGATATTGATATTAATAATACTAACAGTTTTAAATTGCATTTAGCTCTATGTGAACATTTAAATGTTTTTGAAAATGCAAATTTGATTACATCTACATTTCTAACGATATCGGTGACAGGTATTTCTTTATTATCTATTGCTAAACTCACTTTATTTTTTTAAAATTCAATTTAAATTTTTACTAAAGAAAATCACTGCTGATTTATTCTCATTAAGGTAAAGTGCATGTTGATATTATGCGTCAACTAGACTCTACAAGTCTTCATTTATATGCTGGCAAGCAACATTTAGTAGGCCTTTTATATTGAAGGATTGGTATATTTGAGCATCGTCAGCACAGAAATGTAATAAATTATATAAATTTCAACTTTACAGGCCTTTAAGGCCCAGAGCTTTGTTGGAGATTTTTCTCCACTCCTTTCTGTCTTTCGCTAGGTTTTCCCAGTCGTTTATTCCTAGCTTTTTGAGATTCCCCTTTATACAGTCCAGCCATTGTCTTTTCGGTCTGCCTTTTCTGTTTCGTCCTTCTGGTTCTTTTGTAAGAAGTATTCTTGGGGTTCTATCCGTCTCCATCCGTATAATGTGACCTAGCCACCTAAGACGACTGTGTTTGATTACGTTTATTATGCTTGGTTCTCTGTATAGTTCAGTTAGTTCCTTGTTTGTTCTGCGTCTCTAGAAGTCCTCTTCTTTCACCCCACCGTATATTCTTCTGATAATTTTTCGTTCCAATATACACTATTTATATCCTTTTGCCTTAGAACTCACGATTCACTTTCGAAAGTTACCGTTGGTTTTATAATTGTCTTATACACTTTTACTTTCACTGCACGGGAGATATTTTTCGACATTAGCACTTTATTCACCATCGCTGCACTTCTCAAACCACTTGTTATCCTTCTTTCTACCTCGTTAGATTGGTCACAGTTACTGGTTATCTCGGCTCCTAGGTACACTGCCGCTTCCACTCTTTTAAACACTACTTCTTTCTTTCCGTCTTCGCTTTTCACTTTTAAGTGCTGCTCGTGTTGTTGAATTGTTGTTCCGCTTATCATGTAATTTGATTATTTTTCATTAATTATTAGGCCAAACTTTGATGCCTCGACTTGGATCTTTTTTAGTAAACTTTTTAGTTCTTCTTGTGTCCTTGTTATTATGGTTAGGTCGTCGGCATATGCTATCAGTTGGTATGGTTTGTTAAATATGTTGTTGCTTTGTCTAATTTTGCAGTTTCTTATGATCGTTTCCAGAACTATGTTAAAAAGTGTTGTTGATAACGGGTCGCCTTGTCTTAAACCACTATTACACCACCCCTTTTCCGGGTTTTTTATGTATAATAATTAAATTAAGATATCTACTCTATTTGCTTATTGAACAGAAGTAGTTGTTACGGTATTAAAAGAACTTTACGACACCCACCCAAGGTGAGCATCGCACCAAGGAATCAGTCCTGAAAAACTGGCACACTTGCCCTGAGATCGGCTCAAAATAGGCTAAAGGCCACGGCTGGAACGCTCAGGGAGTCGGGCGTGAGTCACACGATACGTTCTGGGCAAGCGTGTTGCGGCATATATATATATAGGGTATGTCAAAATTATGAGGGCGCCACCAAGCCTGTCTTAACCCGACTAACCGGGCCTGGACGGTTAGACGGGAGCGAAGCACGCAAAATACTCCGTCGATAGGATTACTCAAGAGTTGCAAGGTCAAATAACAATTTCGAGATTGCCTTATGCAAAGATTGTAATTAGGTGCCAATCCGACCGCGACTACGCAGCTGTCTCACCCACCTGTACGCTCAAAGCTCTCTCGTCCCGTCGCACAATAATCAGTACACTGAAGGGGGCGCTTATCTGAAACAGAACATGCACAAGTCGAAACAAAACAATAGTTCCCTTAACTAACAAATCATGTATTGAATCACGGGTTACAGTGGGGCAGCGAAGTGCGTAGCCCTATATCTATAAATGGATTATATCTAAGAAAACACCAGCTGGCGCGCGCTCTAAACCTAGCGACAGATGTTGAACAGTAATGAACAAAGTAGCACTTGTAACATAGACAGTCTGTAATTTGGAATGAATGTACAAATATGCGGGCGCGACGCCTTATGCAGCAAACAGTAATGCAAGTCCTTGTAAAATAGACAGTCTGTAATTCGGAATGAACGCACAAATATGACGACAGTGCCTGTAGGCACAAGAGATGTGACGGGCTCGCTCGCGGCGTCCCAATACAGCTCGTACTCGGGGCTTAATGCTCTCCGCGGGACAGGTACACTCGCGTTCACAGCGGTAATCAGTTCAAAGACACATACCTTAATATGTAGGCGGTTGGGGAGCCTGGTACAGTTGAGTTGCGACAGGCTGCAGTCTTAGGTGGCAGGTACATTCGATGTTCGACGGTTATAGTGATGAGTGGGCATCCGCCATACTGGCGACGTGAGACGCGTCAGGACGCGTACAACTGGACGACGAAAAATGGGCCACTTTCGTTCTGCGGGACAGATCCTCGAAGGTCGAGATGAAGGGGCACGATCCCTTACTTACGGGAGCAGGAACTGGGCTCAAGATGCACCCACGCTACGCCGAAAACTATTCGAAACTCACACACACACAACACCTCTCGAAGGTGAAACAATTCTCGCAGCGCTCGCTGCCACAGCTCGAGACGGGCAACGGAAAAGAGGGCCTCCACGGCAACAATACTAAAAGGACAGCGGCAGGCGTCCTCGGGCACCTAAGGAGCCGAAGGACGCCGCCTGGGTAACACAACCACCGAACGTACGCTTTCTGCCACGGGCTGCGATCAACTGCCCAGAGGGAAGCGCTGCCACCGGTCACATCGGTGGCGTCCCCACGTGACTAAACCTCGGCAGCCAATCGCTAGGCGATAAAATGAAACAAATTAATGCCGGCGACAATGGTAGCACGCCGCAACGGCGTGTTTTCTAGAAGATTCGGAATTCTTGCGGGCGATAACGCTCGGCTGCCAAAGCGCCATCAGAGGGGCGCTCCAACCGACGAGAAATACTGCGTTTGAAGCCAAATATGTGCAAAATCATGATTCTGGAATTAGGCGATGGAGCCAAATAAGTAACTAAAAGGGTTTAGCATACGGGCACGCTGCCCTAAAGCCTAGGTGGCTATTTAAAATACCAAAATGACCTGAATCAAATGTGCGAAAGATGAGATTGTACTTGTGCGCAAAGATTGAAAATGGTTTTAACATAGCAACAAGTTGCCCTAAAGGCGTGAAATGCAATTAAGCATCTACAACAGCAAAATGACTTAACATAGTATCAATAATAATATATTTCGCACTTACCTTGTTACTTTCAAATGAATTCTAAATTGACATATCTCATTAATAAATATATGACATTGAAATTATGTCATTTATAGTTTTTAAGGTACCAAGGGCATTAAGAGTAAAATAAGAGCCCAAGATTGTTAATGTACTAACCGAGGGCCTTTGGCCCGAGGTGTGTACAACAATGGCGGGCTCTTAGCTCATAATGCCAGTGGTGCCTTCAAGGTTTTATGTCCTACCAATTTTCTTACCTAATTCATATTCATATTCAATTCATATAATTACTATGATAGAGTATTTAAGATTGATCTAGTTAGCTGATCTAAGTTAGATTTGTGACATTAGATGAGCTGTCATTAATTTTCATTGTGACAGTGGTGCATAATAAAGTTGTATCCATGAAAACAAATACTGTTAATTTTTCATAATAACCCTAGTGTTCTTATGAAGAAAATAATTGCCCTGGAGCGTTATTTTGTATCTAAGATACCTTAAAATAGAGTCATTAATTTCAATTGATGTACTGGTAGGACATAAAATCTTTTTAAATGTACCTCGGCTAGCCAGCTTATTTAGCAATTAAGAACTCTGTTTCCTTTTCAGCTGAATGAGTTATTGTTAATATAAATTATATCTTTAGAATTGTATTTTGAATTATCAAATTATTATCAATTTGACTTGCTTTTTAAATCACACTATGTAGTACTTAAAATTGAACCTTCTAATTCAGTTATAGTGTATTAATATGTTTGGCTTGACATTACATTTAAGAATCAAACTAAAGGTTGTCAAAATATTTAATTAAATTACTTGTTCCAAAAATGTTAAACTTTCTTAAAGGTAACTAGATTAAAAATAATACAATTTCTAAATATAAAAGCCGAAAACGTCGAGTAGGTACTCAAATCAATTCAAATTTGGAAAACTTAATATTCTAAATGTTCTCTATATCTAAAATACAATGTTTTATTCTAATTTTGCCGTACCAAACTGTTATTAAAATACACTAACCTTCTCAAAGATGAACTCGTACCTGAAGTGTGTTTCTATATCAGCTCCAAACTGATCACAGTCGTCAAGCATCTCCTTTAAGATGTTGAAGACCCATAAAAACTCGTTGTAGCTGTCGTGACCGTTTAATATTTTGTTAAACGGTAGTGCAGCATGCCACAAACACAAACACTCGCACTAACTGATGACTTAAACACCAATAACCACTTGAAATGGTTTCTATTAATCTCGCTATGCGAATAATAATTGTGACTCCTTGGTCAGACTTTGATCGTGCAGAAGGCTATTCTTGCTAACACGTACCAAACTTCAATATTATTCTCACAATTAAAGGGATATTAGACCTTTAACGTGACTAATTAGACTGAGATTACTCAAAATATAGAAACTTTTTCAGTTGCAGTAAACAAGCCTCTGATTAGCTATTCCCTTACACTTGTTATCACATGATACCCTTTAGATATCTGGATATTAATTGAAAATAATTAAGCATTCTCACAGCATGCTACATTACACCACCTGCTGTTTCAAACTTTCCCGATAGTTTGTTTTGTATTTTAACCTGGTTTGATGTTTGACTCAACGTCATCTCCTCTGGTATGTTTAGCTTTTTCATTGCTCTTAGTAGAATTTTTCTATCAATTTTATCGTATGCCTGTTTGAAGTCGAGGAACAGTATGTGAAGCTGTATATTTTTTTTTCTCGCACTTTTCTTGGATTTGGCGCATTGCGTGGATTTGGTCTATCGCCGATCTATTCTGACGAAATCCGCATTGGTACTCTCCTAATACACTCTCAGCTAGTCCTTTCAGTCTGTAGTTAATTATAGTTGCCAATAATTTGCATGTTACGTTTAGTACTGAGATAGGCCTGTAGTTCCCACAATTCAGTCGGTCTCCTTTCTTGTGAACGGGACTTATCACCGCTTCCCTCCATTCCATTGGCATATTTTTGCTTTCCCATATTTTTTTTATTAGGTCCAAGAGTTTTTCTGTTAGCATTGGTCCTCCATGCTTTATAAGTTCGGCTTGAATCCCGTCGGCTCCTGAACTTTTATAATTCTTTATTGCTTTTATTGCTTTTTCCACCTCATCTTTTGTAGGCGGGAGTATTTCTTTTTCTGTTTGTGTAAGGTTCTCTGTTTCCAGTTCTTCCGCTGTATGTTCTATTGTTGACAGTACATCTCTATAATATTCAAGCTGCCTGTCCACAACGTCTTCTTCCCCTCCTATAATCTTACCACTTTTGTCTCGGCACATGGATACTTTTGGTTGGTAACCTCGTTTCACGACCACAACTTTTCTGTAGAAGGTTCTCATTTGTAGCTTGTTGTGTGACTCTTCTATTTCTTTCAGCATACATAGGTGATATTCCCTCTTCTTTGCTCTGCAGGTCATTTTAGCTTCTCTCCTTGCTTCGTTATATCTTTCTTGGTTTTCTCTCGTCTCGTTTCCAATCATTCTTACTTTAGTTTCTCTCCTTTTTTCTAGGGTTTTTCGTATTCTTTGTCGAACCAGGGTTTTCTTATTTCTTTTTTTTTCGGCTTTAGTTCTTGTTGGGCTACTTTTATTATTACTTCTTTCACCGCTCTCCATTCTGCTTCTACTTCTGTGGCGTCGTTTGTAGTTCTTAGGTGTTCTTCTATTTGTTGTATAAATTTTTGTTCTACTGCTAGGTTTTTTAGTTCCTCTGGGTTCCATCTTCTTTTCTCACCTGATTTTTCTTCCTTCCTCTTCGGTATCCATTGTTTGAGGTTTATACGTACCATATAGTGGTCCGAGTCTGCGTCAGCACCCCTGCAGCTCTTTATGTCGTCTATGCAGGTTGTATGGATTTCTTCAATGAGGACGTGGTCTATCTGGTTGGTAGTTTTACCATCTGGGCTTCTCCATGTTCCTTTATGAATTTCCTTGTGCTTAAGATACGTTGCCTTTATTACTAGTTTTTTATCAGCTGCGAAGTTTATTAGCTTCTGCCCGTTATTATTTGTGTTTAGGTGCTTGCTATGCTCTCCGATTATTGGCTTATTCCTTTCTTCCCTTCCCACTTTCGCGTTGAAGTCCCCCAGAACGATTTTTACGTCGTATTTTGGTATTTTTGTATATTCTGAGTCCAGTTGTTCATAGTACTGTTGCTTTTCTTCTTCTTCTTTTTCTTCCGTAGGAGCATGTGCGTTAATTATACTAATTTTCCGGAATTTCCATCTGATTCTCAAATAACATAAGCTGTTACTTATTGCCTTGAAGTCTATTAGTGCGTTTCTTATTGATTTTCTTATTAGGAATCCGTTCCCTAGTCTGTTTTCTAATCCTCCGCTGTTCATTAATGTGTAGTTGTCTATGTCCATGATTTGGTTTTCTTTAATATTTGTTTCTTGTATTGCAAAGGGTCGATCTCATATCTTTCTAGTTCCTTTGTTAATTGTTTCAGTGCTCCTTCTTCGTTTATGCCTCTTAAATTCCAAGTTGCCATGGTTAATTGCTTACTTGTTTTCCTTCTTATGTTTTTCTTCAGATTCTTTTTCATGCCTATTTTCGTTGCCGTTAGTCCGTCCTTCATACTTTTAGTTAGTAATTTATTCGGTAGTTTTTTGGATCCTTATCCGTGGTACGTTTTAGGCTTTCTCCGTTCTCCTCTGACCATTCGTACTTGAGGTCATCAACTTCTAATCTCCGGTAGCCTACGCGGATTCTCTTGCCTTTAGATTTTGCTTCTCTGGCTACTTTCCGTATTTCAGCCTGTACAGTTTGTTCCTCTTGGGTCAGGTCGTTATCTATAAATATTCGTTTAGTTCCTAGTTTGGGTTTACGTTTCAAAACTTCTAATGTTTGTTCAAAGTTTTTGAGTTTTACTATTGTGTGCTGCTCTTCTTTCCCCACTTTTAAGGCTTCTTCTACATCTATCCTCACGCCCAATTCATTTTGTAGAAATGCAGCAACTTCTTGTTTTTTATTTTCTTCATTGAAGCTTGTTCCTTTAATAACTAAATTGTTTTTCTTTTTATACTTTTCTTGGTTCTCTAATTTCCTTTTCATTATCTCCATTTCTTTACGTAGCTTATTCCTTTCTGATCTCCATTCCACTTCTTTCTTTAAAATTTCCTCTTTAAGGGTTCTAATTTCCTCCCCATAAGTTTTCATTTGTTCCTTAATAGTTCTTATATCGGTTTTTGTACTACCAGTATCTTGTCTTATTTCTTTCAATTGTTCAGCTATTCCGTTTATTAATTTTTCTAGGGTCTCCATATCTGTAGGAAGGTCGTTTTCTTGTTGTTCTATGTTTTCCCTAACTATTGTTGAGGGTTTCGGGCTCCCGCGCTAAGTTTAAGGATTATACTTGTTCGTCGTTTTTACGTGTTTGCGCGTCCTCGCACTAGAAGTTCACGACCTACCCGTTATCCTATCGGTGTTTATTACGGAAATTTCCTACGTTCTTGTTGGCCGGCTCGAAATTTAATGCACCAATCTCTACTGCCTTAGATTATGACGCGTGCCGTGACGTATGCGTCTGGCCTTTCGTCCGCGATCCGCGTAAAAGAACCCAAACCACAATGACCTTCCGCGCTTCTGCTGTAATTTTCCGCGTTCGTTTCACTTTGTCACTTTAGGTTTTTTCGTACTAGTATATCTCGGAACTTGGGTTTAGCGACTGTACACTTTACAAACTTTAACACTCACTCTGCTTTTAAATATCACGATTATTTCGCTGGGGTCAGGGCTGCGTGTGACAGCTTGCTGACGTCCGCGTATACACCCCACAGAAATGTGCAGTTGTTTAATGCATTCGTAACTTGGAAAGTATAAATTGTAAATAAGAGTGGACCAAGAATTGATCCTTGAGGAACACCAGTACAGATATTGCAAAAGTCAGATAATTGATCTTGAATTTTGACAGCTTGATATCGTTTGCTTACATAATTTTTAAGTAATATAAGTGAATCAGGGGAGCATCCAATATAATGACAATAGAACATCGTCACTTGTTGTATGTGCTTTGGAGTAATGTAACAAGACAAAAACAGTTACTTTACCGGAATCTGTAACTTGAATTATATGATTAGTTATCTGTAATAACGCCATAACACGACTATGTCTTTTCTCTAAGAACAGATTAGTAACAGGTAATACATTGTTAACATTTCATCATCATTGTTGGAGCTACAACCCAGGTCGGGTCTTGACCTGCTCCAAGATTTGACGCCATTCTGTTCTATCTCTTGCAGTCCTTCGCCATCCGCGGATATGGAGGTTAGCGATGTCTTTTTCCACCTCATCCATCCATCGTGTTCTTGGTCGTCCTCGTCTTCGTCTACCTTCAGGTTTACTGTTTGTTAGTTTTCTGGGGATTTGTTGGTCGTCCATTCTTGTTAGATGCCCTACCCATTGTAACCTCATAATTTTAATGCATCTGGTAATGTCAGGTTTTTGGTGCATTGCATACAATACGAAATTGTATCTGATACGCCACTGATTTTGTTCTTTAATAGGCCCATATATTTTCCGCAAGATTTTTCTTTCAAATATGCCAACTGCCCTTTTGTCATTTTCAGTAATGGTCCACGTTTCTGCGCCATATGTAAGTACAGGTCTAACAAGAGTTTTGTAAATTGATATTTTTGTTTTTCTGCTAACTACACTTGATCTAAAGTGGGCTTGCAGTCCCCAGTAACATCTGTTGGCCATCATGATTCGCCGTTGTATCTCCTCACTAACTGTATTCGTAGAGTTGATTAATACCCCCAGGTAGACGAAGCTCGTTACCTGTTCAAAGGAGAACTCTCCTACGTTTAATGCTCTTGTGGGTATAACTGCATCCTTTGTCGCCAGCATATACTTCGTTTTGTGTTCGTTAATACACAATTCCATATTTATTGCCGCTCTTTCTAGCAGCACAAAGTTCTCAATCACTGCTTGCTTGGTCCGTCCGATGATATCAATATCATCCGCATACCCCAGAATCTGGACGGACTTATTATATATTGATTATATATTGTTCCAGTTACATTGATCTGGGGATTCTCTAACAGCTTTTTCCAGGGCAATGTTAAATAGGAGACACGCCAATGCATCCCCTTGTCGTACTCCATTTTTTATTTGAAAAATATTTGAGGTTTCGCCTTGAATTTTAATGCACGCGCTGGATTTCAGTATCGTCATCTTAGTAAGCCTTACTAATTTTCTGGGAATTCCAAAGTCCATCATTGCTTGAAGCAGTGGCTCTCTCAGGATGCTGTCATAGGCCGCTTTGAAATCCACAAATAGATGGTGTGTGTCGATGTTGTATTCAAACGTTTTCTCAAGGATTTGCCGTACTGAGTGTATTTGGTCGGTTATTGACCTCCCAGGTGTGAAACCACATTGGTATTTACCAATAATATGGTCGGTGTAATTTCTCAGCCTTTTGCAGAGAATGTGTGTATTTTATAGGCTGTGCTTAGGAGGGTAATTTCTCTATAATCCTCGCACTCCAGTACATCGCCTTTTTTATGTATAGGGCATATGATACTCAGATGCTACTCACTGGGCATTACTTCCGTATTCCATACAATTTGTATAAGGTTGGATATGACTTTCTGCAGTGTTTGGCCTCCCGATTTTTACAATTCACTGTTGATCTCATCAACTCCCGGAGCTTTATTATATTTTAGACTGGCGATGGCTGCTTTAACCTCTTCTTCTGACGGTACTTCGGTATTGATTACCATCTCCTCTACTGCTTCAGTTTCATTTGGCAAGTGTATGATCTCTTGTGCGTAATCATTCAGTTTTGTTTCAAAATGTTCTGCCCATCGCTTTAGTATTGCATCCCTATCATTTAAAATTTCTCCATTTCTTCCCCTGCAACTTGTCACTCTGGGTTTGAATTTATTTCTTGCTTCTTTAACTTTTCTATAGAATTTTCTCACTTCCTGTTGGCTATATAAACTTTCTATCTCTCTCATACGTTGTTCTTCCCATGCTCTCTTTTTTCTTCTGTGGATTTTCTTCTCTAGCCGCCTCAGTTGCCTATATTCCTCTTTTGTTTTTCTAGTCACTCGTTCATTTAGAGTTCTCATATGTGCTACATTTTTCTTATTCGTTGCTTCTTGACATTCCGCATCAAACCATTCCTTCCTCTCCTTGGGTTTTGCTTTCCCCAGGGTATTCCTGGCTTTTTCAAGCACTGTTTCTTTACAAGGTTGGCACAGTTGGTTTACATGTTGTCCCAATTCTTTTCATTTAGTTCTTCTTCCACTTGTCTTTCATAGTCTTCCTTCATAGTGACATCTTTAAGGCTCTCAATGTGTATTTTATCTACCCTTGTTGTTTTGCCTTCTCTAGTGTTGGATATTCTTGCTCTTATCCTGGCTTGTACCAAGTAGTGGTCGCTATCAATATTCGACCCACTGTAGCTTTTCACGTCCAAGAAGTTAGACACATGTCTGGCGTCTATAAGAACATGATCAATTTGGTTAACAGTTTCGCCATCGGGTGATTTCCATGTCCCCTTGTGTATGTTCCTATGTTCAAATGTTGTTGTTCCTATGACCATGTTTTTAGCGCTAGCAAAATTTACCAGCCGTATGCCATTGTCGTTGGATTCAGAGTAAAGGCTATGTTTTCCAATTGTTGGCTGAAAGATATTTTCTCTTCCTACTTTGGCATTTAGATCGCCAATGATTATTTTAATATCATGATTTGCCACTCTGTCCAGTTCTCTTTCTATTGTGTCATAGAATGCATCTTTGTCTTCGTCACTTTTTTCCTCTGTGGGCGCGTGTATGTTCAGGAGACTATAGTTGAAGAATTTGCCTTTGATGCGTAGGTAGCACATTCTGCTGTTGATAGGTCGGAAATCTAATACTGCACTCTTCATTCTTTTACTGACTACAAAAGCGGTTCCCAGTTTATGAGCTTTTTCTTGGCCACTGTAATATATACTGTAGTCTTTTCTTTCTATTATTCCCTTTCCAATCCATCTGGTCTCTTGAACGGCAGTTATATTGCTTTTACACGCGTTAGTTGTTCCACCACTAGTCTTGTGGCTCCAGGGGCATATAACGTTCTCACATTCCATGTAATAAGTTTGAAATCATTGTTCTTATTTCGTTTGCGGGGTCGTCGTCTAAAGTCCAGTCCGGCATTTTCTCTTTGAGCTTTCGTAACCAGATTGTTTTTACAAGATAGGAGAGTTATCCCTTTGCTTAACCCTCAACCTGGAGGGCCAGGATATTCCTCTTAGTCTGTTAACATTTACTTGTTCTAAAAAGCTGTCACTCCAGACTCCGTCTAATACCTACATTAGATAATGCTGATAAAATACTGACTGGTCTTTAATTTTTCAAATTTGAAGCTTTTATTTTACGTAAATGCGTTATAATATAGCTAACTTGCAAGCACTGGAAAAAACTGAAGTAATTATGGAGAAATTAATTACACTACTGATGAACGATATAGAAGAAATGTATAGATATTTTACTATCTTGAATGCTGATACCATCATATCCAATAGCATTTGCCTTAATAGATGATTCAATATTTAGCTTTTTTTACTGTCTTAAACTGAAGCTTAGAATTAAACACGGTCCTTGATATAATTTTAATAGAAAGATGTAATACCATTTACATTTTGGTAAAATTTTTGGCACAACTTCAGTGAGATTATTAATTTTATTACAATTGGATATCTGTTGAGGAAGTTCGGTGTGATTTGAACTTTTTGATATATAAAAAGCTTTGCTGTTCCGGAATATTTTCTAGAAAACCCTTTTCCTTATTACCGGAAGATGTACCATTAAATATTAGACGTGCTAAGTGGTATCAACACGATGGGACACCAGCACATCAATCTCTTCGTGTTAGAGCTTGGTTAATGCACATTTTTCGGGAAGATGGATTGGAGTAGGAGTACCCGTAGTATGCCACCGCGTTCGTAGGACCTGACTCTATTATAGATTTTTATCTTTGGGGTCATATGAAGATCCTGTATGCAACTTAAATACACGCGCTAGAATAATTGCGCCAAAGAATACAGCAGGCTGCCGATATTATTAGGAATAACCCAGCAACCATATAGAACACAGCGATCTCTTCAGCGACGCTCGGCTTTGTGTTTTGAACACAATGGAGATAATTTTGAACATTTCTTCTTGTTGGGGAGTCTCTCAGATTTCCGTTATGTTTGGAAAATTCCTGATTGCTAGCTCGCCTTGGACGTTAATGGACTGTATTGATTTTCTTTACTAAATTATACACACGTTGAAAGCAAAGTAGGTAATTTATTCGCAATAAATTAGTACACAAACATTTGAACATTTAAACAAAGAATTAACGTTTCTCGGTGTGGACCGGTTCGCGTGCTGCCACGTTGACAGACGGAACGTAAGTGGCGATGGCATGCACTGCAAGAAGTGTTGAAATGCGCTTAGTACAACGCACAACTACAAGCAAGGCGGCACAATTTTATGAAACACTTAACATACCGCCCGCCTATAACATATATAAGCATGATAATACGTAAATCTTAAGGTAATACAAGAAAACCCGAACAATGGATAGCCAAAGGGCTTTACGAAACACCGCGCAAGACGCTAACGTACTAGTTCACAACACTAGGTAGCGGGCACAATTTGGCGAAGGATCGCTTTACGATCCCTGACACAGTTTTCACTGACGCCACACGCGTAACGCCGTCAAGGCCAGGGTGCAGCTCGGTGACCCGGCCTAACCTCCACTTCAGAGGGGGAAGATTGTCATCCTTGATGAGGACCATGGAACCAGGCTGGAGGTCCAAAGTGTGTGTGCGCCATTTGGTGCGCTGTTGGAGTTCCGAGATGTACTCTTTACTCCATCTTTTCCATACATTCTGGTGGAGCTGTTGTATTCTTTGGTATCTAGACAGCCGAGACTCGGCTATCTCAGTAACGTTGGGGTCAGGCAGTGACACCAAAGGACGACCGATCAAAAAATGAGCAGGAGTCAAAGGCTGAAGGTCGTTTGGATCAGCGGACAAAGGAGACAGGGGTCGGGAGTTTAAGGTCGCTTCCACCTGTGCTAGCAAAGTGCAAAATTCATCGTAATTTAGACTAGCGTTACCTATAACGCGCCGTATGTGATGTTTGGAGGACTTAATTCCGGCCTCCCACAATCCGCCAAAGTGGGGACTGTGCGCGGGTATAAAATGCCAAGCTACTCCGTCGTTCGCGACTGACTCGGAAATAGAAAGGCCTTGTTCCGCAAGAAAATTGCCTAATTCGATTAATTCGGAATTAGCGCCGACAAAGTTAGTGCCATTGTCTGAATAGACATGGAGCGGTTTGCCTCGACGAGCTACAAACCGGCGAAAAGCCATTAAGAAGGTTTCAGTAGAAAGGTCAGCGACCAATTCAAGGTGCACTGCTTTTGTGACAAAACAAACGAATACACAAAGGTAGGAGTTTACTAGTTTAGAACCACGTCCTTTGCGATCCTTTATCATAAACGGTCCATCATAATCGATACCAGTCGTATGAAATGGGGGCGATGATTGAATACGAGAGGCTGGCAGATCTCCCATTATGGGTTCGGTTAACTTAGGAGAAAATCTAAAACACCGCAAGCATTGATGAACCACTTGCTTGACTATATTTCTGCCAGAGGTAATCCAATATCGTTCTCTGAGATTAGCTAACAGCATTTGAGGTCCGGCATGTAGAAGCCGAAGATGCTCATGCGAAACTAGGAGTTTGGCGAATGGATGTTTGCCAGAAATCACTAGAGGAAACTTCTTGTCAAAAGGTAATTGAGAGTTGTGGAGCCTACCACCAACTCTTAGCAGTCCCTTGGAATCCAGATAGGGGTTCAAGGATATCAAAGCAGAAGATTGTTTCACAGGCTTGTTCTGTGACAACAGCTTAAATTCGTCAGAAAATGACTCACGTTGTGAAAACCTTGCAAGCCTTACAAGGGATGCTTGCAGTTCATCTGTAGAAAGAGGCCCAGAAAGGCGATCAGCTTTGGGGGTCCGCGCATTGTTATAAAAACGAAAGCAATAAGCTGTAACTCGTTGTAATCGAGCCAAACTTGAATACTGATTGAACGGAAATGGTTCAACAGATGTTACAGAAAAACTCTGAACTTCTTTTTTGAATTCTGGAAGCTCAGCAAGAACATGTCTGGAAGTAGGCCAAGATACCTCTCCTTCGCTTAGCCAGGCGGGACCATGCCACCAAAGGCTTAATTCTTTTAAAACTAAAGGAGTGACTCTGCTAGTGAGAAGATCAGCAGGATTCGACGCGGTAGGAACATGCCTCCACGTGGCATCAGAAGTGAGTTGCTGAACATCTGCAACTCTGTTGCACACAAAGGTTTTAAGAAGATTTGGACTGGTTTTCAACCATCTTAGCACTCTTGTGGAATCTGCCCACAAACCAATTCTAGATATGGGCAAATCAAGTGCCTTTATGACTTGCACGGAAAGTTTACTTAGGGCCGATTCTACAATGCAAGTATATACTCAGAATAAGCTATCCGAGGTATAATTGTCATAGTTTTCTTTGCTACAACAATCGTTTCTAGGGTATTTATTCCCGAGATAACTTTATCCTTCGATTGTAGAACCGGCCCTTAGAAGAACAGCTCCGCAGAGCTCGAGCTTCGGAATTGTTAAGGGCTTTAAAGGGGCTACCTTGGCCTTGGAACAGAGAAGGTGAACTTGTACTTCCCCTTCCTGATTCTTGGAACGTAGGTATATCGACGAACCGTAACCATTGTTGGAGGCGTCGCAAAAACCATGGAGTTCTATCTCAACCACGCGCCGACAGAAGACGTGACGAGGAATTGCTAAATCATTGAGCATGAGAAGGTCATTTCGATACGTAACCCATTTTTCTTGTATGGCGTTGGGAACGGGTTCATCCCAATTCAACTTTTCCATCCAAAGTTGTTGCAAAAAAACCTTGGCACCCATGGTGCATGGACTTAGCAGACCCAGCGGGTCAAATATCTGTGATATTTCAGACAAGATGCTACGCTTGGTAGCCTTACTACTTGCAGAATTTGAAATATTGCACATCAGATGATCGCTTTTGAAGGACCAAATCAAACCAAGGGTGCTTGTGTGCTCATGTGCACTGAAATCAAGAACACCAGGATGCAAATCGAGATCTGGGACTCCATCGAGAACTTCTGGAGAATTAGAAATCCATTTCCTAAGTTTGAAACAGCCTGAATCAAGAATTTGATTCAAGTTTGAACAGAGAATACGCGCTTTCTCAGGAGTGTCGGCGCCTGTCAGAAGGTCGTCGACGTAGAAGTCCTCCTTTATAATTCGAGAGATTTCGGGATTTGAAGCTGCACATTCGATGCCCAATTGGGTCAAACATCGAATGGCTAGAAAAGACGCTGAAGCGGTGCCATACGTAACTGTATTCAGATCGTATGACAGAAGAGGCTCAGTTGGAGATGACCGCCACAGGATTCTCTGAAGGGGCCTATGGTTAGGATTCACCAGAACCTGACGATACATCTTCTCGATGTCGGCTGATATAGCGAACAAATGCTTGCGAAAGCGAACAAGAATGGAAAATAAGTCTTGTTGCACGGTTGGGCCAACCATCTGAATACTGTTCAGAGATTGCCCTGAAGTGGTTGCTTGAGAACCATTGAATACAACTCGGAGTTTAGTTGTCAGGCTTTCCTCTTTTAAGACTCCGTGGTGGGGTAGATAATAGGATATCTAGTTTGAATTAGGGTTTGAAACGGACATATGACCTAATTCAGAATATTCATTCATGAAACTCGAATAGCGATTGGACAAGTCAGGGTTCGCTTGTAACCGCTTCTCTAATGATAAGAATCTTTTCTGAGCGATTTGCAATGAATCACCCAATACCTCTACAGGTTTCTTGAGAGGGATAGAGACAACGAATCGACCATTCGCTTCTCGTTGCGTATTTTGCATGAAATGTGCCTCACAAGCGTTCTCTTCAATTGTGCGGACCTTTTCCTCTGGGTAATGTTCGAGTTGCCAAAACCTAGCAATGGGGTCAGAAGCATCCTCGATCGTGCCAAGATTGCACTGTACAGGGTACGCAGAAGGGGGGCCTGTAGGGCCAGAAAAAATCCAACCAAAGCGAGTTTTTTGGAGGATGGGAAGATTTGGGCCTAGACCAATTTGTCCAATACAAAGGAGCTGCCAGAAAATGGGCGAACCAATCAGAATGTCGATGGTGCCCGGTTGGTCGTAGGACAGATCTGATAACTTGATGTTATCAGGAACCTTGAAACTGTTTCGCTGGACGCGAAAACTTGGGGTTGTACCTGTAATCTGATCGAGAACAAAACAGGATAGACCAATACTGTATGAGGTGTGAGGGGCTTGCAGCTTGATATCACACCTAGCTTTGATTTGAGAAGTAGCCTTACTTAAGCCAGAAACAGTGACGTTGACTTCACGAGTTGGAAGCTTCAACCTTTTACACAAATCTGAACGTATGAAGTTCGATTGGGAACCGGAATCCAGCAGGATTCGCACAACATGAGGCGTACCATCATCAGCGATGAGTTTAGCGGTAGCCGTAGGTAAGAGTACCTGCAAAGCATTCGAACAGAATGCCGAAATCGATTGATTTAGTTCAACAGGGGTTTCTGCCGACATCGCAGATCCTGGTTGACTAGAAGAAGCATTTTGAGGTTTGTCCTCATGAAGAAGTGTGTTGTGCCTTAATTTGCACTTTCTACACGTATATTTGGAGCTACAGCGGCTCGAAAGGTGACCCTGAGTTAGGCAATTAAAGCATACACGGAGCTCTTTTGCCTTTGAATTTCTGTCAAGAGAAGACAGCTTGACAAAATTATCGCATTTGTACAAGGGATGAGATCCTTTACAAAATGGACGCGAAGGGGTACCTGACACAAATGATTTCGAATGTACCTTGGAAGACTTTTCGGGTACAAGCTTAATATTTTTTACTTCCAGAGTTTCTAGAAGGTTTGCTGTGTTTTGCAGAAATTCCTTGAACTCATCAAGACTAGGCAGGTCAGAACTTGACCGGTTTCTAAGGACCTCCCATTCACGGAATGTCGTGGGGTCCAGTTTTTTAGAAACGACATAAATGATAACAACATCAAGAAGCTCGCTTTCGGTAGTTAATGATTTGATTGCTGTGAAATGTTTGAATAACATATCGCTAATCGTACGTAATTTAGTTGCAGATTCCTTACTGCACGATTCAAGGTCGAATATAGCATTGAGGTGGTTATGAATCAGAATTTTTGGATCATTGTAACGATTACACAATGCATCCCAAGCTAGAGTATAATTACTCGCAGTAAACTCTAAACTTTTTATAATTTGGCTTGCATCACCCTGTAAACTAGCCTTTAAGTAATGCAGCTTTTGAATATTAGTTAGCGTTTGATTCTCATGAATTAAACTAATAAAAATCTTACGAAATTCCAACCACTCTGACACGTTTCCTGAATATTTGGGAATCGAGATGGTAGGAAGGCGTACAGCTCGATTATTGCAATGCGAATTGCAGTTTGAATGCGTTGATCTCACGCTACCATTAGGAGATCCAGCACGATCTGGTGCAACATCATACTGTTTGTTGTATTCATTAATCAAACATTCAGCTTGTGAAATTGCAAGAAAATAAGAGTCTTCAAATTCGACTTGTTGCTGCATTTCAGATTCTACATCCTTACTGGTTTCTAAAATTTGTTCATGAACCGCATAATATTCTGATAACACGGTGGCTATAGCATCCAATCTTTTCTGCAATTGAACAATCTGAGCGCTAGATAAGAATTGATCTTCATCGTGAACTGTTTGCAAAGATTGCACGTAATTTGCGAAACGCGTAAGCTTGCCCTTGATAGAGCCACGTGCTCTTACAAGCGGAACCATAATTGTTGAAATTAAAACAGTTTAACAGATAGAACTAACTCTCGTACGCTACTGGTACGGAATTTTGTTTACAACGCAAGGCAGCCTTGATAACGACGCGAGATTAACTTGGCGCTAACGACGCAAGGAACGGCACTGGTACAACGCGAGATTAACTTGTGAATGATTCGACTGCAATATGAAACATGCAGGGGATATGTAGTCGCGAATCAAACGAAATAGCCTGGCATTTTACGCAATTAAAATGTTTATATGACTCATAAACCATTTGTTTACGCAATAATACGCAGCTGAAATTATGCACATACATAACACAGATGATAGAAAACCAAATTCATGCATAGGAAATCACAAAAGGGAAATTAGGCTTACATTGATATTGGTGTGTGCCGCCTTTTCATTGTTGTGGCTTGAACTGCCGTCTCGTCTGCAGCTGGCCGCTGCCTGCACACCTGCACGAACTTGGCGTTTAGCTTTCTCGCTCCTACGTTTATAGCACCGTCTGCTGTCTTCCTTCCTCTCGTTAGGGATGAATTTAACACGATTGAAACTGCGTGTTGTACTTACTTGCCTTGTACAACTGCGAATCCGGGCCGATGATCCATGCGGCTCGAAGGAACAATGTTGGGGAGCCTCTCAGTTTTCCGTTATGTTTGGAAAATTCCTGATTGCTAGCTCGCCTTGGACGTTAATGGACTGTATTGATTTTTTTTACTAAATTATACACACGTTGAAAGCAAAGTAGGTAATTTATTCGGAATAAATTAGTACACAAACATTTGAACATTTAAACAAAGAATTAACGTTTCTCGGTGTGGACCGGTTCGCGTGCTGCCACGTTGACAGACGGAACGTAAGTGGCGATGGCATGCACTGCAAGAAGTGTTGAAATGCGCTTAGTACAACGCACAACTACAAGCGAGGCGGCACAATTTTATGAAACACTTAACACTTCTAAATAAAATAATGCAAATGTATTAAAAAAGTATGTAATAAAATCCGTTGGAATAAAATTTTAGGCACTGTTAGGGACAGTCGAGTAAGCGAGCGTTGTCTTCTACTTTTAGCGCAAGCTGTAAATGCCCGCTTTACATGGTTTCTGCAAATTCGGGTAGAATTCTTGGAATCAACGCGTGCAGGTGTCGAATCCTGGCTTCCGCGAGCGAGTTTTAAATACGCGATTAGAGGGAGATGCTCTACGAGTGCGAGCGAGCCCGCAAACTTGCAGTCACCCTTTCCATTGTTGCACGTGTTCAGCGCGAGCCACAGAAGCGCTCCTCCACCGCCCAGTTCTGGCGGCGCCGGCGTTTGGCAGCGCGAAGTGGTGTTTTTCGAGGATTGGCTTCCCAGACACCGAGTGAGTTGGTCGCAAGGCCTTGAGTGTTGTTTGTGCTTGTCGCGTCGAAATCCTTCTTAAATGAGCCGTCGGCCGATACGTATAACCGCTGTAGCTGGTGATCAAATGGAGGGCGGTCTAATCCCTGGTTAATTTCACATGTGATCCGGCGTGCCTTTTCTTTAATTCCGGTTGCATCTTTACTCCTAGAGAGGAATCTGCTGGACATTACCATCGCCGACGCCTTGAGCTCCTCCCCTCTCCCCCTGCTTCGTAGCCTTCGAAAACTCGTCTGGTTACCAGCTGGAGCTCTTCGACTGTCCCCAGGAGAAGCTAAGGTACTGTACTGTTTATACGTATTTACGCGGACTGCATGCTTTGGCTGCCGGCCTGGTGTTTAGAAGAATTCCGCGTTAATCAAAAAGAGTGCGCGCCGAAGAGAGGCCTCGAGCCTTCCCCGCGTGTGATCGCCTTCCGCTGTAACTTGAACTTCTAGTGGCGGCTTTAAGTGAACGATTTATACTTAATGAGCTCGATTTGTCATCATACAGTGCCATTTGCAGGCGCTTATTATTTTGTATAATAGCTAATGTTTATTTCAACACACCTTGTCGATACGCAGTGTGCGTAGAAGTTCATTTTACAGTGCCATTTGCAAGCGCTTATCATTTTGTGTAATATCTAAGACGCACCCCCCCTTTTCTGCAACTTGCATTGTAACAAGTGTTTGCATTACGTGTCTAAAGATCCATAGACCCATTTGTTAAACGTTCCCGCTGTATTTTCTTTATGTTAAATGCTGTGTTTCGGTTTAAGCAATTGTAGTGTCGTCGCTCGATTGGCGGCTAGTGTATGATTGGATCCTGGACGAATGTTGTGAACGTCAAGGTAGGTTCAAACGCTCCACCTGCCGTCTCCAGGTAGCCCCAAAGCTACACACGTACTCCAACCCGGTTTGGCTTTCGGGTTTCTCTCAGACGTGGGCTTAATTCCGAAACCCGTGGAGCCCTATTATTTTTAAACATCCTGTTTATGTCACGCTTGTTCCTACGGCGTCCCGTTCGTACAACCACCGTGTCCATTAGTCTGTCCTTGAGAACTTCAGGGCACGTGGTTTCCCGGACGTGATAAGTCTTGTGGTACTCTCGTACCCCGAGGTTTCGTAAAAACAGTTTTATACCGTAACAGCACATAAATTAAGAAATAAACAATAACTCGTTAACGGTAACATTTAGGACATATGTTTATATGGACTTTTCGACTCTAAATAAGTATAAATAGCATATGAACCCATCTGGAGCAGAAATATGTAGTGCTAATTTTGAAGCAAAAGTATTAAGCTTAACCCCATTAGAATTATTTCTTCGGCAACCCCAGTTGATGTTTTTACTATTGAGGTACCTCACCAAGAGCGTGGGATGTATATATTCAAATATACCCCTGAGCTCATTAATCAGCAGTCAGTTGTTGGCTGTTTTGTATGCAGAAACCATTTTAATTGTTGAGTTACTCACTGGGGTGAATTTAATTGCAGCAGCTTCAAGTTGGTGTATGTCGACTAATTCTACAGCGGTTACTGCAAGGTTACCTTTAGTGATTATGGCTGAGCCTCCCCAACCTGTTTCCGTTTCTTTGTCTTTCCGGAAGATTTGATATTCGGGGATCGTAAATTTCTCATTTTGAGTTAGGTGAGTTTCTGTAATATATGCAATATCAATTCCGTGCCTGGCTAAGAATGAGATAAATATGGATCGCTGGGTTTTTAGTCCATTTGCATTCCCAATGAATCAGAGTTAACTTATGTATATTGGTTATTTGCCGCCATTTAAAAACAGGATTGAATATATTCTTCTGCTCACATTTTGCCGGCATTTTATCAATTTGCCTGAAATGGTATAGTCATAACGAAAATTCTATTGTTCACTCGCGTTTTGCCGGCTTTTTATAAAATTCCCAGACATTTTGTAAAAAGCCTAATTTTGCATTACGACTACGACATATACATATATGTATAACGCTATGCAAGTACCGTCCCTGTTGCCAATTACTATAGTGTATCTCTATTTTTTAATTAGAAAACCAATTCCTTGGCACAAGACACAATCACTCACGCACTGAAGCTACGTTAAATGGTTTTCAGATCTATTGTATTCAGAATAGATAAACCTAAATGAAAGGTTACTTCTCTTTCGAATTATAATAATTTGATATTTATTATCAACCATTAACGTAGGGAAAATTATTTTACCACTACGTTTAATATAAAAATTATAAATAATATACAACTGAAAACAATTCAACTTTCAGCGTATCTTTTTTACAATTCTGAAATTGATATTATTTTGTAATTTATTTATCACTCTTAGTGACCTGTTACTATCTTAACTCCCATCAACCATTCACAGGATTGTTCTTGCAATATAATTTTTTAACTAACTGAATTCAAAAAATTTAAAATTATTAATGCATGCGCTTGCATGTTGCATTACAGCCTGATCGATTGGAAAAACAATTAGAAGATGTGGTAAACAAGGTACAGGAAACTGTTGAACTGGATTTGTCAGCCGAAATCACAAATTCTAAATGTCTTTAGTACTCAGCAGTGTTACGGTACACAACAAAGCAGAACATATGCGAGTTTAAAATCAATAAACATTTCTGTGTCTTCACTAAGCCAGTTTCATTATGAACAGCATGTCAAGAAAATTCTCGGCATGTGGGTGATTTTCTTCCCTCAAAAACGCACATATTTCCTAATAAGCTCAACTTTTCCACGTGATAACCACCGAGATTCGCAATAAAACTGTAGTGCTGTATAGTTAGCGCCCATATCATCGCACATTCAAGAAAATAGTCTTGCCCTTACAGGCCTTGCATTTATATAATTTACAGTAGAAATTGCAATGGGTAATATCAAATCAAGTCCTGAGCTGATTGCCTTCGAAGCGAATAATTCTCTGTGTATCATGCAATGTTACCAAGTGGCATTTGCACCTTTTTTCATATACGTGTTTGTAGACCTTTGTATTTTCCTGCCATTGCCAGTGTTTACTAAATAATTATCAGTAACTTAAAACAGATCCGCACCTTTAGTTTTTTTCTGAATTTCTTTGCAAAAATGTAAATCCTCGCTTCTAGTTACATTATCGCAGTAGCGAACGTAGGCTATCAAATGTGCTGTTTCTGTAGATACTTCGACATATCACCAATAAGCCTACTAATAGTATTATTTGATACTGGTATTTTCTGAATCTCCTTAGCATAACTGCACTGTTAAGAAGATAATGTGGAAAAAGTGGTTTAGAGCTCCATTTTTTCAAAATGGCGGGGCCAGCGATAGCTAGAAAAGTTGGAAAAACTAGGAATTTTTGTTAAGACCTCGAACTGGTAAACATATACATAAATTGAAACTGCGCCATTTTCAGGGCAAGTCCCTTTTTTTGTACGCTTGTTACAGGCCGAAAACGTTATTACGACACTAACAATTAGCCAGTTTGTTACACGACGAAAGCCGCTATAACGGCATTAATATCACCCCCTCAAGCGTGCAAAGCAAAATCATACGCTTGAGAGCCAAACCTGTTACCTAATAAATGACTAAGATAAAATCGGGAATCTTGCCAAATACTCAGCCCTAGCCTTCGTTACAAGGTGTGCTGTAACAAAATGCGCCGACTATTAGATGCTCAGTGAAGAAAGATCGTGGTTCTTTACTATCTGAAAGTTAGGGCTGTGCTCTGACACAAAGGGGGTTACAGATGTTAAATAACGGAACGGCACCATTTTCTTGACTAAATCGGGAAACAACAATAACACAGGTGAGATTACTTTGAAAATGGAAGTACATAAAGTCACCTTGCTATTTTTTTCCTTGGCAGAGCTCGGTTGGCGAAGATGTACAGTATCGACTTACCTTACAACAAAACTTGCTCATGAGCAGCTGTTCATCTCCTTACAACTGAAACAGTACACATAAAACGCATGCAAGAATCACGAACACAAATGAAAAACAGAAGTACTTGACCATGAACTCTATTAGAATAAATAAATATATATATAGGTGACAATAAACATGAAATTGACTAGTTAGAATTTAAAAGTACTCAAAAAGGTTAGTTAGGTTAGATAGCGCAATACGTTAACTTAATTACAAGTGGTAAGCTTGACTGTAAACAACAATAATGTGGGTCAAGGCAAACGAAACTGCCCCCAGTTACGTTAAACAACAAAAGAATGCATCGGTAAACCATTAAATTTCGCAAACAGCAAAGCACAACGTTAATAACAAATGCGCTGATCGTTCAATACTCAACTAGGCGTTCACTTTTAATTATACACAATAAAACTAATTTACAAGATCTTTACCTGGAGAACATCAGCTGACTGCATAATTACGGGCGATACTGTATGTAGCGTCGCTTCCCAAACAAACTGCCGGAAAGAACGGACGACAGCGAAATCACAGGTGATGACGTGGTGCGAGCACAGCCTCGAAGATGCTGGCAACAACTAAGGGTGGCATGATGCAATAGAGTCCCCCGAAAGGGCGAAGTCGACGTAACGATAACACGGGGTAAACCCCACGACGTGCGAGTTTCGATAATGCGACGTTAAATTCAAATTAGCGTTGGGTTCAATAGAAAGAGTTCGTTAGGATCAGTATAAACGATATATTCAAGGGCCTCGCAACCCTCGACGATAAGAACTCTTGACCCCACTAATTAATGCTTCACATGCACTCCAAACGGAAAGTTTACCACCACCAACGCCGGAGATTTCTTGCCAAACGAAACAGTTCGAGAACGCTAAATTGGTACAACAAACAACACGATGCACCCAAAACACACAGCTATTCACAACGAAAATTACGAAAGTTCGAGCAGCGTCCCCCGGCCGCAAGCGATGCGAGCCGGGGGCTGAAGAAGCCAAAAACGTTTGTTCTAGTTCAACAGCCGGAAGCGAAGTGAAGTTCCTGCCAAGCGGCAAGCGTGAAGAATGACATAGCGCAGACGCGGCTTATCTACCTCCTTGTTCCACTCGTTAAGTTTAAGAATAAGACGGATCGAAATACTGGAACAACTTTACTTAACCAGGGGATTCACACGTAAAATTACAACCGCCGGTTCGGCGTCAAGAACCACTTAAGACGTGATAGTGGCAAGATGACATCATCCATGCAGAAGGCAAAGGCAGAACAAAGCTGCTTTGATAAGCGGCTTACTAAGTATTTAAAAGAACAAAGAAACTACTGCTTGCAGCAGGGTCAAGGTTTGATAACACTTTAGCAATGGAAATTAAGTCTCGCTGAATATGCCAGACTGTAATGCGTCAATATTTGAAATGGACCACGCGGAAATAAGGTTTATGGAAATGACTTTTGATAACATTACTGCAAAATCACGAATTTTTGCTTGCGTTACTCGTGAAAATACTAGGATTCGAGGCTAAAATACCAAAAATAACTGCTTTAATAGAATTGTTCTAACACCCTACATACATCAAATTTTGAAGTCGACCGTGTCGGGCTCAAAAAATGTGGCCCGATAACGATAACAAAAATCTAATTTCACGTTCAATTCATTAAACATTTTTCTAGCGCCGATACGCCGTCGCCCAATCGCCGGCGTTCAAACGTCCTGTTCCGCGAGACTGGCCCCATCAGTAAACGCAGCCTTCTGTGTCTGCAAACTATTTGTTGTAATGTTACTGGGGGCCGATATATTTTAGGTGCATGTTGAATTTATGCTCTTATTCTTCGATTGTCTTTATGTGATGATTTTTGTATGTATCCTAATGTAAAAAGTTTATTTGTGTGTTCATACCGTAGTTAGTATTGTTTGTTTCTGCCTATAACCCTAATGATTTGAAAGTAGAATTGTAACGTTAGCGTCGGCCGAAATTATTATTTCTACACAATTCAATGCGTTTTAATTTGGTCCCGCTAAAACTTCGTCACATTCAGCTAGAAAACCATCGTTCTGCGCCCGCATCGACCGGACGTCTTTCGGCGCATTCCTCCCAAATTTCCAGCACTGATAAACAGTATGGTCTTGGCCGCCAGGGGACGTTTGCGCCAGCCACAATCCCGGTACGTGTACGATCTTGGTGATCTGCAACCCGTCCAGCCCGAGAAGCGAAAGGGGTTGTCTGCCTGCCAGGCGTTTATCCGAGAGTACCTCCGGATCAATTTTCTTTTGTACCAAATACAGGAAATATTTTTATTATGTTACAATGTAAATAGTTATACCCAAATAAATCCCTTTTATGTTATATGTACTTTTCTATATACTGGAGAGAGTAAATTGTACCTTGGCATTTGAGCTGCCCGGTAGTGAAATTCTTATTAAGAATGGTAATTATCAAGTTTTGAAAGAACAAACAATAATTAGTCAATGCAGGCTGTTACATGGCGCCCGAGCAGGGACGTAAACTCAGGTATATAGTCAAGTATAATTTAGAGCAGTTTCATCCAGCAACCAAAACCCAGGAAAAATCCAAGTGGCGCTCGAGCAATTTTTTTTACCTGAAAATAAAGTTTTAGTTTAGAGTTAACAGTGTTGATTTGATTATTATACAAACTCTGTTCCCAGTATGTCTGACCACGACCGCGAAAGCGTTGATAGACCGGTAGCCCCTCCGAGGGTAAGGGTAGGATGGATTTATAATTTGAGAGTGGAGGTCCTCCGAGGCGTCCTGGCCGGGGCTGGATTAAGCAGCGAAGGAAACGCACAGCAGCTACGTCAACGAATGTCACAATACTTGAAAAGTAGCGGAGGAGATATGGAAGAAGACGAAGAGGATAAAGAGCTGGACGAAGAGCAAGAAGAAGAACAAACCGAAGCCCGGGAGAGAGTAGGCGAACAGGCCAACGAGCAAACCAGAGCAACAACTCCAGCGACCACCAGCCCCAACATAGCTTAAGTCTGCAACAGCATTCGCAAGTGGGGGCTCAAATTTGATGGCACCACAGACCCGATTTCCTTCCTAGAGAGGATCGAAGAATTGTCGAATTGCTATCAATTCCAAGAGCAGCAAGTACTCACAGCATTGCCCGAGCTGTTCAAGGGGAAAGCCTTGCTGTGGGTTAGAAACAACAAGCAGAATTGGCTAAGCTGGAGAAACTTCGTCAAAGCTTTTAAAACTCAGTACTTGCCCCCACGATTCCAGTTCCGGATGGCAGAAGAAATTCGTAACAGAACTCAGGGGCAAACAGAATCCGTGGCAGACTTCACCACGTCCATCCAGACCCTGTTGCGCCGATTTGGTATCACGGGTCTAGGACAACTCGGCGCCGCCATCTCGGCGCCGCCACTTCGGCGCCGCCATCTCGGCGCGGGGCCAGCTCGGCGCCGGGACAACTCGGCGCGGAGCCATCTCGGCGCCAGCCAACTCGGCGCGAGGCCATCTCGGCGCCGAATTTAAATTCGCACACTACAGTGTGCACTAAGTAAGAAAATTATTATAAACAAATAATAAATAAAGTGATCGCCAAAAAGCTGGCATCAAATAAAAAAAAATATTTAGAATTTCTTGGAAAATCAAACACTAACAACCAGAGGTAATTGTGATTACAAATGGGCCAAACAAAAGTTGTCACGTGACTTCCGTTATCAGTAAAATTCAACATTTTTTTAAAAATAATTACGAAAAATGAATTTACTACCCAAGATAGGGACAACATTTACGAAACAAAGTTGTTTTCTGGCCTTGACATTGTTGAGTTAGCTAAAACTAACACATAATAAAAATCGTATGGAAATCTTGCTTAATTTCCGAAAAAATTTACTTTTTGGATTTACACAACTTCGAAAAACGCCACTTTTAACTAAGTAAAAATCACTCAATATATCTAATACGGGCTAAATAGGTTTTCGGACAAGCTGTCATCCTGTATAAAGTGAAATGTAAACATTACCAATATTTTTTTATATGTATATTTATATACAGGGTGATTTTTAAGTTGATTCTTTCCGTTTACCAGGAAATAAAGCTAAAAAAATAAGTATTTTTTTTATTTGCCACTTTTCCGAAATATCAAAACTAACAGAGGTACAGGGTGTTAAAGTTTCAAATTAAAAACTAAACTTTGGCGCAAAGGCGGCTGGACAATTTTATTTTTGTTTATCTCTGTTGTCAAGCAATGATCTGTCAACTAGTTTTCCATTGTAATTTTCTTAATGTTATTGCTGCAATAATGGCTCATGCTTATGAAAATAATAAATGAGTGAATATGCTTATTATTTACTGGGAGTGTCGTCAAAATGGCGCTGCCGCATCGCTCTTATACACGCAATGTGTGTGTAGAAGCGAATGCTGATAATTTTGATCATTTAAGTTAGATTAAGTTTAGTTTAATTTTCGTTAAGTAATTTTAGTTCATACTTTGAAACTTTAACACCGTGTACCTCCGTTAGTTTTGATATTTCGCAAAAGTGGTAAATGGCTTACTTTTTTTTAGCTTTATATCCTGGCAAAAGGAAAGAATCAACTTAAAAATCACCCTGTATATACAGTGTGTCCCCGGATAGGCGAAACTACTCTTGTAAAAGGTAAAATATTCTCGATTTAAATTTTAATTTTTTGGGGTTCAGCCCTGCTTGGTTAAAGGCGAATTTCTAACAGATTTTTGAAAAACCAAATATGCCGTAAGTTTTCAAAAAAACTATTTTTTGTACTCATGACTTCAAAATTCATATTTCCCGGTCATTCCTGATACGCCGAAAGTTACTTTTCCCGCACTGCGGTGTTTTTTACTTTTCAACAAAAACTAGGGGAATTGTGTTTTTTGTAAATTTTTATAATAAACGGGGCTGCGCGCGCTATTGCGCGGTCTATTCTATTCAATTTACCACCATTTTTAGGCCTATTACGTTGGCCCATCTCCAAGGGGGCTCTTGAGGTTCCGTCCATCTTCAAAGGGCCTCTGGGGCTCCGCCCCTCTCCAAGGGGGACCTCGGGGCTCCGCCCATCTGCAAAGGGGCCCTTGGGGCTTCGCCCCTCTCCAAGCGGCCCTCGGGGCTCCGCTCATTTTCAAGCGTGCCCTCAAGGCTCTGCCCCTCTCCAAGGGGTCCTTCAGGACTCCGCTCTTCTCCAAGGGAGCCCTCAGGGATCTGCCCCTCTTCAAGGGGGCCCTAGGGGCTTCTCCCATCTCCAAAGCGGCCCTCGGGGCTCCGCCCATCTCTAAGGGGACCTTCGGAGCTTCGGCCATTTTCAAGCGGGCCGTTAGGGCTCCGCCCCTCTCCAAGGGGTCCTTCAGGGCCCCGCTCCTCTCCAAGGGGGCCCTCGGGACACACACGTCTGGATCGTTCTCCTTTATTATATAGAGGATTGTCCCTCGTTGGTTTAGTTGCGCCTGCAAACACCAGAGGCGCTGTCAACGTCATCAAAAACTAACACGTGAGTAGGATAGGTATAAAAGTTTAGTGATTTGTGCTGTCAACTCAGTAAATTATTAAACACTAAATAATAATTTTGTTATTTTTTAAAAATATTTTCAGTTATTCGTTACAAAAAACATTGTATCTAACTCCTTCGGGAAAATTTTTCCCGAATTCGCACTACATGCAAACAAAGTTTTCATTCGGGAAAATTACGAACTTGTTAGGTAAATAACTATTACTGTAGAGTAGCGTGTCTTTTATGTAGCAAATATGACAAAAAGTTATAAAAAGAAGTTGTTTAGAATCAACATCTAGGTTCCTATACCCAATTTCAAAATCCTCTGTCAACTTTGATCTCTCACATTATCTTTTATGTTTAGGTCCCATATCAAAAAATTGTACTTTTAACAAAGGCGGCTATGGAAAAACAAACATTTTTCAAAAAGTTTTTTATTTCATAATAAAAAAATTGTTAAAAATAAAATTCTTTGATTTGGAAAATAAACATTAAAGAAATATTTCTCATATAAAAAGCACTTTACTTAGAAAATGGCTTTTTTCAAAATTATGTAAATCCAAAAAGTGCTATTTTTCGGAATTTAATCAAGATTGCAATGAGATTTTTTTATTATGTGGTAGTTTTAGCTGACTGAACAATCTCAAGGACAGAAAACTTTTTTTCGTAAAATGTGTCTCTATCTTGACTAGTAAATGCATGCTTCGTAATTATTTAAAAAAAAACGTAAACTTTTACTGATAACAGAAGTCATGTGACAACTTTTGTTTGGCTCATTTGTAATCACTTTGCAACCACCTCTGGTCGTCCTTATTTATTATTTTTTGATAATAATTTTCTTACGTAGTGCACAATGTAGTTTGCAAATTTGAATTCGGCGCCGAGATGGCCTCGCGCCGAGTTGGCTGGCGCCGAGATGGCTCCGCGCCGAGTTGTCCCGGCGCCGAACTGGCCCCGCGCCGAGATGGCGGCGCCGAAGTGGCGGCGCCGAGATGGCTGCGCCGAGTTGTCCGGCTTCGTGGTATCACGGATGAACGCCAGCAATTAGAACGCATCTATGAGAACCTCCGCCCCGAATACAAGTTATACATCCGCAGGAAAGACTTCCATAGCCTGGCAGGGCTCATACGAATGACCGAGAAATACGAGGCCCTGCAGCTGGAGCAGGCGTCGTTTCAGCCCCCACCGATAGCAAGTCAAGCCTATATGGCGGAAACAGCATACAAACCAGGAAAAACAAAGACACCTCCCTCGAATTTCCAAATGCCCCCCGTGTCGTCGCTGCAGGAGCGCGAGGCCGTAAAAAGCAGCCACCAGGTCCCTGAGCAGAGCAACTTCACAGCCCGACCAGCATACAGTCGCACCGAAAACTGTTGGAAATGTGGCCAGCGCGGCCATACCCGTTTCCAATGCCGAAGGCCTACAAAACTCTTCTGTTCATGGTGCGGTAAGGAAGGTACCCTCACCAGGGATTGCACCTGCAAGAGGTCGGGAAACGCAACCGGCCGTCGGGAACTGTGAGGCGTCCACGACAAAAGAAGGCCAGGGCCTCCAAGAGTCTACTATAACCTGAATGGTCGCAGTGGCTCCAGCAAATTAAACATTTCTACAAAGAAACCCAGACCCAGTCAGCTGTAGCCACTCTAGATGCTCGACTGTTCCTCCAAGTAGTTCTCCGTGAAAAGGTATTCAACGCCCTGGTCGATACAGGGGCTGCACAATCTTACATAGGAGAAAAACTCCAGCGGTTCCTGAAACAAGGCACTGTAAGTTGCCAACCAACCCCGACCCGCGTCCAATTAGCCGACGGGAGAATCGTCAAGACGCAAGGCCAGTATAAACTTACCCTGATGATCGAAGGCCTTGCCTACAGCCTACAGGTCAGCGTCGTAGATACCCTGTCAAGCGACGTAAACCTGGGACTCGATTTCCTCACCAAGTACAGAGCTATTATCAACCCCGTAGCCCAGGTGATAACTCTAGGTGAAGCAGAGGTACCCTTACTGTCTCACCAGGACCTAGAGGGGCTAGCCGGCATCCAGCCTTTGTCCCCAACTCAATCCAGCCAGTTATCCAGGTTCCTCGAGGAGTTGCGCAAGTTCCAAGGCACCAGAGGTCCCACTACGTTAGTTGAGCATCGTATAGTCCTGAAGGAGGGCACTGGACCCATTAAACAAAGGTACTACCCTCGCAACCCCGCCATGCAAGCCATGATCGACGCGAAAGTCGACAAGATGTTGGCCGAGGGGGTGATAGAACCTTCCAAGAGTTCATTCAGTTCCCCAGTGGTCCTGGTGAAGAAGCCAACGGGCTAGTACCGATTTTGCATCGATTTCCGAAAAGTAAATGAGGTAACGCAGACCGATGCATATCCCATTCCCTTTATTGATGCAATCCTGAACAAACTCCGGGGTGCCCAGTACATAAGCATCTTGGATTTAAAACATGGGTACTGGCAGATCCCTTTGGCGGCAGCAAGTCGTCCCATTTCGGCCTTCACAGTGCCTGGACGGGGCTTGAATCAATTTAAAGTTTTGCCCTTCGGGCTTCATGCGGCGGCGGCGACGTTCCAGAGGTTCCTAGACAGCGTCATAGGCCCGGAAATGGAACCCAATGCATTCTGCTACTTAGACGACATCATAATCGTCAGCAGATCGTTCAAAGAACATTTACAGCACCTCCGAGAAGTATTTCAACGGTTGCGGGCGGCCGGCCTCCAGCTGCAAAAAGAAAAATGTAATTTTTGCCAGCCAGAACTTAAATATCTCGGCATATAGTCAATAAGGAGGGAATTCATACTGACCCAGAGAAGGTGGAGGCCATCACCCGGATGGAGGCGCCCAAGAATCCAAAGGCTATCCGCAGGTTCCTGGGAATGGCCTACTGGTACAGGCAATTCATACCAGGATTCGCTCGACTAGCGGCCCCCTTAAATGAGCTGCTGAAGAAAGGCGCCAAGTTCAAATGGACTGAGAAGCAACAGAAAGCCCTGGAGCAACAGAAGACTGCCTTAACTTCAGCACCGATCTTAGCATGTCCCGATTTCTCTGTGCCCTTCGTGCTCCAAACAGACGCAAGCACCACTGGCCTGGGAGCCGTCCTCACACAAGTGTTAGACGGCCAAGAAAGAGTAATTGCGTACGCCAGCCGTTCCTTGACAGATGCTGAAACCCGTTACTCCGCGACGGAACTAGAGTGCCTGGCAGTACTCTTTGCGATCAAGAAATATAAAGAGTACCTGAAAGGATACCATTTTAAGGTAATAACTGACCACAGGAGCCTAAAGTGGTTGCAAAACTTACCTAATACTTCCGCAAGGCTGGCAAGATGGGCTCTCGAGCTTCAACAGTATGACTTCGAGATCGAATACCGTAAGGGAGCGTTGAACCACGTAGCTGACGCCCTATCCAGAGCTCCAGGAGGTTCTAAGGAAGGCCTCTCTCCCGTGGCGGTTCACCAACCAGAAGTCGACTGTCCATGGGTCCAGAGGATGACCAACCTGGTGCGAGATGACCTCGAAACGTACGGCACGTGGAAGGTAGAGCACGGCAGCCTCTATAGGAGCTTCCCCAACGTCAGCGAAGTCCTGGCCGAAGGTTTTCAACCTATATGGAAGCTGTGCGTTCCAAAGCCACAACGAGCCCAAGTCCTGCAGGAATGCCATGACGAGCCCGCCGCAGGACACCTGGGGGTGACGAAGACTGTCGCTAGAATACAGAAACATTATTACCAAGAATGCAACAAGAAATCACAAAATACGTACGTTCTTGTCCTACTTGCCAGGAATATAAGCACAGCCAACGTCAGACGGCCGGGAAGATGTTCTGGTCCAGGGTACAAGGCCCCTGGGAGGTTGTAAGCACGGACCTCATCGGGCCGCTCACCAGGTCATCCAAAGGCAACATATGGCTCCTGGTGATTCAAGATCGCTTACGAAGTGGGTCGAGGTCCACCCACTACGCACCGCTACCGCAAAAACAGTGGTCCAGGCCCTAAGGAAAAAAATTATTTATCGATTTGGAACTCCAAACGTTATTGTTTCAGATAATGGACCCCAATATACCAGTAAGCTCTTCAGTGCTTTGACCACGGAGTATGGTATCAAACATCGGCTCACGCCCCCGTACACACCCCAGGCCAACCCCGTGGAGCGGGTTAATAAGGTCATAGGTATAATCATCGCCCAATTAGCCCGTGGAAATCAAAAACAATGGGACGCATGGTTGCCCGAGGTCATGTTCGCAATAAACACGTCCAAACACGAATCAACAGGTTTCACGCCGGCCTTGCTCAACTTAGGGCGGGAAATGTTGCCGCCGAAATCCGTACGCGAAGCTGCCAACCCCAACTTTGGGCCCGACGATGAAGCTCCAGCCCCAGGTCTCTACCGCGAACAACTTCAGAAATTAGAGGACGTAATGAACGTGGTAAGAAATAATCTCGCCAAAGCCTCCACCAGACAAAGCCATCAGTATAACCTCCGAAGGCGAGAGTATCGCCCCCAGGTCGGGCACCAGGTCTATAAACGCGATAGGGTACTCTCCGACGCCACCCAAGGCATCACCGCCAAATTAGCCGCAAAATATGTTGGACCCTACGTGATCCAAAAAATTATTTCCCCCGTCATCGTGGAGCTGAGCAACCCCCAGAACGGTAGGACCATCGGCAGGGTCCACGTGAAGAACATCAAGCCCGCTTATCAAAATACTCCTACTCTACCTGCTCCCAATTAGAGGGGGTGCGATAACGCGGACTACGAGTATAAATGTGACGACCTGCAGTCCATGAATTCATTAGTACAGCCACCTTCTACGAAGATGCCACCGGTACGCAACCGAAACGATGTTCGCCCCTGGCCTTTCAAGTTACGCCGTAGACCGAAGGGCCAAAATAAAATCCGTCCCTGGACGCCACAATTGTACGCCACCCCTGGTTCACCACCTAGGGCCGCCTGGAGTCCCTTGCCGAAATGGAGCCCGGTCCCGGCGATGCTATCACCCTTGCCGGCCACGCCGGAAAAGAAGAAGCACCGCAAGCCGGATCCTAAACCACCCGGAGGTCTGCTGATAAGGATTCCGCTTTCAAGACTTCACCCCGACCAGGAGATGACAAGTTGGCTCTGAAATTCAAACGGCTGTTCGACGATTCTTCGAAGAGCCCAGCCACGTCTCCAACGACGGGGGAGGCTCAATCTCCGACAGTCACGCCACCCGAAGCCCTCATGTGCGTGTTGGCTCCAAACCCGGCAACGCCTACAACCCCCTGGACGCCTCAAGCTTTAAGCCTGACAGCCGAGACCGGCACGGGGAGTAAACAGCCCGAATTTCCGCCGGAACTCCAGCCTGAGTCACCGTCCGAAGTCCCCATGGAAAAGGCAGTGGTGCCTTTGACCCCGGGAGGCTCTTTGGCGGCCGTCCTAGGAGAGCTGCAACAACTCCACCTTCCGGAACCCGAAGTCGAAATCACAAATCTTCCGGAATTAATACTCCCAGAACCAGAGCCCCAGACTATGGAGATAATCCTACACGAGCTAGAGCCCCAGGTCCCAGTGCTATCGCTACCCGAGTCAGAGCCCCAGGCTCCAAAGTTAATCCTGCCAGAGCCGAAGCCCCCGGTCGCAGAATTAGTTCCTAGCAAGCCAGAGCTCCAGGTCCCCCGTCGTCGTCGCCAGCGGAGAACGCGCCCACCGCGAAGGTTGAACCTGAAGCTACCCTCGGAAGAATCTGTAAGAATGCTAAAGTCCGTCGCCGAACAATTGGGGCTGAGATAAGTAGCCTCATTTTGTAAGAAAAGGAAAAAAAACACCCAGCCGACCATCATCAACACCTGGCGCTCCGTAGGTTGACACCGAAACCTCTACGCCTGTCCTGAACATGCCCCAGGTGTTTTCCGAGCCGTAGGGGGTAGCTCCACGAAGAAGACGTCCATCCACCGGCTGTTTCCTCCGTAGGAAGAGGCATGTGTGACGTTAGTGTCGGCTTAAATTATTATTTCTACACAATTCAATGCGTTTTAATTTGGTCCCGCTAAAACTTCGTCACATTCAGCTAGAAAACCATCGTTCTGCGCCCGCATCGACCGGACGTCTTTCGGCGCATTCCTCCCAAATTTCCAGCACTGATAAACAGTATGGTCTCGGCCGCCAGGGGACGTTTGCGCCAGCCACAATCCCGGTACGTGTACGACCTTGGTGATCTGCAACCCGTCCAGATCGAGAAGCGAAGGGAGTTGTCTGCCTGCCAGGCGTTTATCCGAGAGTACCTCCGGATCAATTTTCTTTTGTACCAAATACAGGAAATATTTTTATTATGTTACAATGTAAATAGTTATACCCAAATAAATCCCTTTTATGTTATCTATATGTACTTTTCTATATACTTGAGAGAGTAAATTGTACCTTGGCATTTGAGCTCCCCGGTAGTGAAATTCTTATTAAGAATGGTAATTATCAAGTTTTGAAAGAACAAACAATAATTAGTCAATGCAGGCTGTTACAGAATAAAGTACGTTTCTTAAATAACCTTTGGTGTTTTATTGAATAACTAGCTGAAACCCGCGGCATATGCCGCATTTAAGATGTACAACGAATTTAATAACTAAAGAAAGTTTTAAAAGCACGCTAGAGATTGGCAGTAAGGAAAAGTTAAAAAAAAATTCAAATGGAAAGTCTCTGGAAAGGAAACGCTCGCCTCTGGAAGGCGTCCTAATTAATACGACGTTGTTGGAACGCAGTAACAAAAATGGCGGAAAGAATTAATGCTCTTATGAGATTATATGTGAGAATTATTTGCGCCACCGAAATAATTTTCAGCTGCCTGCAATCTGTGTTTCTTTTCAGGTTTAAGCCGTTAAGGCGTTGAGCGTCATAAAAATATAAATGTGGTAACTCAAGTCTCCAGTTACGCCGTTACTGTTATTGTTAAATAACTCGATTAATTATTATTTCTTTGTCATTTTAAACTGCCATTATTATTATTATCTCCATAATAGTTTCCATAAGTAACTGTTTATAATGTTTATATGCTAGCGAGTTAATTTTCTTCTTAAATCGCTAGTGAATTAATAGTAGATTGTTCTACGAGTTAAAAAAGTGAGAATTTTCCAGCGAATGTAAAAGTTTTACGTGAGCATGGAAGAATGACGCTGTAGCCCGCGCGCATTTAAAGTTTTGCGTGTTAGATAGATATACTTTATTTGTGACATTACAAAAAAAAATTCTTTTACACACGTCTACTATATGGCAAATGCTACACCAAATACATACAATATATACAGTTCACATTTAATTATATATATTTATTCCTAATTCAGTACGTAAAACATGCTTAGAGGCACGTTTTTGATAACGGTGATAAAACTTAGATTAAATTTAGATTTTAGTTTATTGGCATACATGTTTAACGTCAGCGTACAAACAATTTCCAGAATATTTTATACCACATTGAATATTATGTATCATCGGATGAAAATTTTTATTATTTGGCCTGAATGAGATCAGGTGATTAAATCAATGCCAGAATGCTTCAAGGTAGCATTTGGCAACAAGATTTCAGTAATAATCGATTGTTTTGAGATGAGAGTGGAAAATTCAAGTATCCTTGAAGTACAATGTACTACATGGTCTACGTACAAACAACATAATACGGTAAAGGTACTAATAGGCATCACTCCTCCTGGAGCAATATCATTTATATCACATGGATATGGTGGCAGAATAAGCGATAAAGGTCTAACAGAGGATTGTGGGATTTTAAACAATCTCTTGCCAGGAGATTTTGTATTGACAGATCGTGGCTTTTTAATAAAAGACTCCCTAGGACTACATATGGCCACAGTGATTACGCCTGCTTTTCTAAAAGGGATACGGCAGCTCGATCCAAGGGATATAGAATCAACCAGGAATATAGCAAGCGTGAGGTAGTGCAAGTATATTATTACAATAATTATCTTAACTACCTATATCTTTTTTTCAGAATACACGTCAAACGCAATATTGGAGTCCTTCGTCAAAAAAATACAGTTCTTCACGAAACAATGCCCATGTTCCTGGCGAAAAAGAAAACTGACGATGTTGCTGTGGTAGATCAGATATTAACAGTTTCTTGTGCCCTCGTAAATTTATGCCCTCCTATAATTGTATAATTATGAAATAAATCTTATTAACAAAGTTAATCTAATTATTTTTACTTTAATAATAATATTAATAATATCTACAAAAGTATTAATAGTTATTTAGACCACAAGTGTTACAAGTGCAACTTTTTTTCACAAGTGTGAAAAATAAGCACGCTAACACGAGTCTATAAGATTTTTTAAAATTTCATTAAACATTCAAATCCAAGCCTATTTTGTATAGAATTGTATTTGCCTTCATTTTAGTCAAGTGCGTTGGTCAGTTCTGGTAACTAAGGAAACGTCGATTGGTAACTAAGGAAACGTCCAATTAGAATCGTTCATTCCTAAATTAAAAGCAAAGTGTCACTTTTTTTCACTGATTGAAAAAAAGTGGCACTTAACACACCGAAATTAATTAAAAAAAGCCTACTTTTTTAAATAAAATTTAAAAAAATTAGTTAATTATCAGTTCTGAGTGTCTTTTCCAAAGTGTGCGAAAAAGTTGTGGCAAATCGAATGGTATCGTTCCTGAATAAATATAGTCAAATTTATACCCATTCGGAGTCACGTGATAATCTAGTAATTTTACGTATATCGATTCTTAAAAATGCAATTTTAGGGAAATAAATGACATTCCGTTTTGTAGGTTATCCTGACATATGCCAATTTCTAAAACAAGATTGCTACGGCTTTATTCTCTTATATGAAATTAAACTGAATTTACAGGTTAAAGAAAACATAACATGTCGTAAAAAAACCTGCTGCGTATAGCAAATTTTAAGTTAATTTCTGTGCATGCATATTCTGTTATAGAACATTGCCATTTGAAGCCTATTTCCTTGCACAATCTAACGGGTGTTCATAAACAGTCGTCATCCCAGTTGCTTTGAAAAACAAAATGTTATGTCTTTGATTAATTCGTGCAACACATGAAACGTCATTGAGTACTGTCATAGCGCATTTTTTTTTCAATTTTAATAGACATACGTTTCTGAAGTCAAAACCTACTGGGATGACGATTGTTTATGAACACCCATTATTTAGGGAAGAAACTGAATGTGAAAAATCTCCTCCAGATTCTTCAACCAAGCATTTTTTAGATTTTTTATGGTTACAAATTCTTTAGCTACATACATTTTATATATAGTGTCTTGACTGCTTCGTCGACTTCCGTTTTTGCATTCTTCACTTTCTGGCTCATATTTTCGGTAAATTGTGCTTTCCGAGATATTTAACGCAAGAGAAGCACGGCGAACAGCGTTGGAGGGTGAAACTGTTGATTTACTTTTATTAATATTGTACTCTTCATAAAAAACAACGCATAATATTCAAATTAATTGTTGTGACTGCATGTCCGATGGTTTCTTTTAATTTCCAGTTTTCGGCTCGACAATTTTAGGTTTTATTACCCTTATCTCAATAACTTACACGAAAAATATAATCTGACAGATTAGAAACGTCAAATTTTTAAAATTAATTTTATGAATCGACATGCCTTTTTTTCAAATTTCTTCCATTTCATCTATTTTACTAAAGATGAACAGTGACAGACAAAGGTCACGTGACTCCGAATGAGTATAATTTTGACTATACAATCTGTTCTCCGATACACAACACGGCGTCAGATCTACAGAAACTGCTAGTTTTAGCGTGCTCCGCTATGTCTATCAGCAACTGGATAACGGTAAATTTGTTGCATCAAAATTTTTCGACATATCGCGTGCATTCGACACTGTGAATGTGGAATGCATTAGAAAAAAGTTATGTTCCTTAGGCATTCGGGGCCCACTTCTTATGTGGCTGATATCTTTTCTTACTAACAGAAAACTGTTTGTTAAAATTAATGATGTAACGTCCACCACTGTCCGTATAAACTTAGATGTTGTTCAGGGCTCGGTATTAGGCCCCTTGCTGTATCTATTGTATGTTACCGATGTGCCCTTACATGTTATTATTATTATTTTTATTATTATTAATATACAGTCATATAATGCTGTATACTATCTACTTGATGAAATATAATGATTCCAATAATGCAATGAAATTTGTTGTCATCTACGTAATAGTACGATACATGAAATAAAAATTATGCGCCAACTTGACAACTTTGGCCCGCTCTACAAGTCGTAATTTTAGTCGCAGGTCAAATTGAAGCTATTTTCAACCTCTACAAGTTTGATAATGGCTACCTTTTCGCTAAATACAAAGAGAAATGAGACACAAGCTCAGAAGCTCGAAAAAAAATCTCGACCCTTTCACGCTTTCCTTTCGCGTTCGATATCTCGACAAATATTGCTCCTACGCGAAAAAGTAATTGAACATAAATTGTAGAACATTCAAAATTCTTACAAAGATGTCTACATTATTTTCATGTAGTGTTAACGGGAACCGATTTATCACAAAAAAATCAAACGCACTTATTTATCAAGATAGCGGAAATAGCACATGGGAAATTTTGGTCGACAACTTGAAGTTAAGCTTTGCTGGACCTCAGCAATACCCCAAAAAAGAAATTTCAAATTTCCCTTCACTTTCAAGCAAAAATGACATAGTGACTGGACTATAAAGATATTTTGAAACTATGTAAGCTACATTAACAATCAATAAAATTACACATGCTGTCTACACAACATAAAAGAATAATTAATGTCTAAATTAAGTAAGAAAAATAATTTTAATGCATAAAGTATCAAGGATATTTAGAAGCTATTTAATGTACATAAACAATCAAAATATTTACACAAAATAATTCTATTTATATTTACAGAGTTCACATAACCACTTTCCTTTAGGAATTTTTTTTAATTGTAGGCATGCTGAATGGTACAATTTTATTCTACATTTTCTGTCAGAACATTTTACCATTTGTTCGCCGTCGTCTGGTTTCCTACAGTGACACCATAGCTGCAATCCATAATCAAAATAGGTACATAACATTGTAACATATAATTCACAAAAATACAAACCTCTTCATCATCGGTGCCTATTACAATGTCACTGGAAATTGAACCAACACCTATAGCTCGCATGTCCATAGGGATGTCATCTGAACTTGGACCAGCACTCGTAGATGGCATATCCATCCGGAGATGCCCCAATCTGTGGGTACTGTCGGTTTAGACATAGACCTATTGTTTGCTACCAAAATGTATGTGGGTTTTCTCCGTCTTATTAGTGTAAGCTTGTAGGGCTTTCTTTTCATGTTCACAACCATAAACTGTAGCCGTCGTCTTAAAGCGAGTTGCTAAGGGATAACATACTGAACGTATCAAGGACAGGGATGGTTTTTCCAGTTTTGTTCTGTGAACGCCTTTAAATTTTGAAGCCGTAATTCGACCAGCTCTGTATTGGTACCACACAGCAGAATTTGCTTGCTTATTAGTATCATTTTCCAGTTTGCGGCATTCTACGATGGACATGCTCATATCTAACTCGGAACCTAAAATACAACATTTTTAGCTGCTGTCGTTGATCACATCGGTCATAAGTTGCCATAACAGCACGATTTACCTGCTCCTTATTTGGGTTTAAGGGATTCACAGGAGCGCACCGTGATTCGATTATCTTCTAGGAATTTCTTAACATCTTCATTACTAACTGTAGGTTAAACTTGAGTCAGAAATATAAAAGAACAATGCTCAATGCACACTATACTTGCGAGTACGAGTTACTTCTTTCGCCCACTTCCATTCATGGATGGCTTTTTCTGCATGAAGTTTTTTGATTTGCTGCTTGCCGCTATGATTTACCAGCTTGTTTAATTTTACTGGGCGAAGAGGCCAAGCATAAAAATTTGCAGAAATATAGGTTATGTAGCGTTAACGTTAAACGTTGGCGTCGCTTTTACACTATGCTAGAAACGTACGGCTTGGATTTCGTTGCTTGGTTGCTTGGCAGCGTTCAGTAAGCAGATATGAAAATTAACCAAAGTGGACTTGCCTTCGAAGCTGAGTCAATAGTTTTAAAAAACACAAGAAATATGCAGAATAAATAATTGTTTTCTGTGATAATATCGCTATTAAAAGTTAAGGGAAGTTTGTTTATAAAAACCCGAAAATAGAAATAAACGAATGCAACCGTGGTACTTTTAGTTGTGTAAACACGGCTTTTAGTTTTCTGCATTATTATAAGTGATTTGCTGAGATCATAAAGTACGCACTCCCCAAGTGCCACTTTATCTTTTCTTGTGTGTAAATATTTGTAAACCATATTCTAACGGAAGGTTGGCTTTAGAAACCAGCAATTGAAATCCAAAAGATTTTGTATGATACCCAATTGCCTTGGCAGTAGCCAGGCAATTTCATCCAAGGTTGGCAAATTGCGGTGGCGCCGTAAGCACCATGTAAAATGTTTAACGTTTTTAATAAAACACTGCTTAAGTAGAATTATAAATATTTATTACAAACAAGAAATTGAGGTTACATCTCAATGACATTTCTAATTTATCTATGAATACCAACATCACAACTATTATAAATGAAGTGCGCTCGGCAATAATGTGCGTTCCACCTTAACAGAGGTATATCTATCGCTTGTATGAAATTTCATGTGTAAAAGTAAAGTCCAGGGCACTTCATTCCACACGTAGGAATATGGCCTAAGACACAGCGAGTCAACGTCGCCGAAATATCTCGGCTGCTCCATCGAAAAACACAGTATACAACATTTTTTGTGAAATTGACCTGAATGTTCATATGTAGATGCTGTGTTGTCCCGCATCTTTCTAGCTAATCAGATTTGAGCTATCTATACTGGTTACCTATTTACAGCTACCCATAAACACAGTATCTACATGAATTTCTTCTGTTCTCCAATTCAAAACACAGCAAGTCATTATAATGTTCAAAAGAACCAAAGAAAACACAGTATCTGGTAGTTACTGTGTTTTAGAAAAAACACTTTTTGTATTTGTTTAAGTTGTCCAGCATATCTTTTTGATTAAAAAAAATTGTGTAGCTATCGCAAAAAAAATAATAAAACTGTTCCTGTAGATACTGTGTAGAAGATTAATTTAATCCTCCCTTCCGCCCACCCATTGGATTTCAAAACACAGTACCTACATTTTTACCATGAAACTTTAGGGTTGCAAGATTTTTGGTCAGACAGTAAAAATTATACCATAATACAGACTGCAAATATACGGGATTTAACTTTGGGAATGCATGCAGAGTGTGGGGCCATCGATCTAAAGTGTTTCCTTGTTTCCCACAATTTTACTCATTATCACATACTGTGTTATTCGATGGAGCAGCCGATCTCCCTATGTTTAACTAAATTAAATTTTACTGCTGTTCTATATTTCAAACAATTTTTTCGCCTGTGTGAGTTTTCATGTGTGTGACTAAATGCTGTTTGTGGGCAGTTTTATACTCACAAACAGAACAAGAGAATGGCTTTTCGCCTGTATGAGTTTTGATATGAGCAACTAAACAATTTTTGTAAGCAGTTTTATACTCGCAAACAGAACAAGAGAACGGCTTCTCGCCTGTATGAGATTTCATGTGTGTGACCAAATGCGGTTTCTGGATAGTTTTATAGTCACAAACAAAACATGAGAACGGCTTTTCGCCTGTATGAGTTTTGATATGAGCAACTAAACAATTTTTGTAAGCAGTTTTATACTCGCAAACAGCACAAGAGAACGGCTTCTCGCCTGTATGAGTTTTCATGTGTCTGACTAAACACTGTTTCTGGACAGTTTTATAATCACAAACGGAACAAGAGAACGGCTTTTCGCCTGTATGAAAATTCATGTGTATGACTAAATGCTGTTTGCGGGCAGTTTTATAATCACAAACAAAACAAGAGAACGGTTTCTCGCCTGTATGAGATTTCACGTGTGTGACTAAATTCTGTTTCTTGACAGTTTTATAATCACAAACAGAACATGAGAACGGCTTTTCGCCTGTATGAGTTTTCATATGAGCAACTAAACAATTTTTGTAAGCAGTTTTATACTCGCAAACAGAACAAGAGAACGGCTTCTCGCCTGTATGAGATTTCATGTGTGTGACCAAATGCTGTTTCTGGATAGTTTTATGGTCACAAACAGAACATGAAAACGGCTTTTCGCCTGAATGAGTTTTGATATGAGCAACTAAACAATTTTTGTAAGCAGTTTTATACTCGCAAACAGAACACGAGAACGGCTTCTCGCCTGTATGAGTTTTCATGTGTCTGACTAAACACTGTTTCCCGACAGTTTTATAGTCACAAACGGAACAAGAGAACGGCTTTTCGCCTGTATGAGAATTCATGTGTATGACTAAATGCTGTTTGCGGGAAGTTTTATAATCACAAACAGAACATGAGAACGGCTTCTCGCCTGTATGAGTTTTGATATGAGCAACTAAACAATTTTTGTAAGCAGTTTTATACTCGCAAACAGAACAAGAGAACGGCTTCTCGACTGTATGAGTTTTTATGTGTCTGACTAAACACTGTTTCTCGACAGTTTTATAATCACAAACGGAACAAGAGAACGGCTTTTCGCCTGTATGAGAATTCATGTGTATGACTAAATGCTGTTTGTGGGCAGTTTTATAATCACAAACAGAACATGAGAACGGCTTCTCGCCTGTATGAGTTTTGATATGAGCAACTAAATAATTTTTGTAAGCACTTTTATACTCGCAAACAGAACAAGAGAACGGCTTCTCGCCTGTATGAGATTTCATGTGTGTGACCAAATGCTGTTTCTGGATAGTTTTATATTCACAAACAGAACACGAAAACGGCTTTTCGCCTGTATGAGTTTTGATATGAGCAACTAAACAATTTTTGTAAGCAGTTTTATACTCGCAAACAGAACAAGCGAACGGCTTCTCGCCTGTATGAGTTTTCATGTGTATGACTAAATGCTGTTTGCGGGAAGTTTTATAATCACAAACAGAACAAGAGAACGGCTTCTCGCCTGTATGAGTTTTGATATGAGCAACTAAACAATTTTTGTAAGCAGTTTTATACTCGCAAGAGGAACAAGAGAACGGCTTCTCGCCTGTATGAGTTTTCATGTGTATGACTAAATGCTGTTTGCGGGAAGTTTTATAATCACAAACAGAACAAGAGAACGGCTTCTCGCCTGTATGAGTTTTGATATGAGCAACTAAACAATTTTTGTAAGCAGTTTTATACTCGCAAGAGGAACAAGAGAACGGCTTTTCGCCTGTGTGAGTTTTCATGTGTGTGACCAAATACTGTTTCAGGAGAGTTTTAAAATCACAAACAGAACAAGAGAACGGGTTCTCGCCTGTATGAGTTTTGATATGAGCAGCTAAACAATGTTTGTGAGCAGTTTTATACTCGCAAAAAGAACAACAGAACGGCTTTTCGCCTGTGTGAGTTTTCATGTGTGTGACCAAATTCTGTTTCAGGACAGTTTTATAATCAGAAACAAAACAAGAGAACGGCTTCTCGCCTGTATGAGATTTCACGTGTGTGACTAAATTCTGTTTCTTGGCAGTTTTATAATCACAAACAGAACAGAAAAATGCCTTTTTGCCAGTATGAGGCTTTATATGTGTAATCAAACTCTGTGCCGTTGAATTTTGAGCCATATAATTCTGGTCTTTCACTTCAAACTCGCATTTAATAGCGATTTCCGAATAATCACTAATGTCGTTAGTGGTTTCAATGTCTTGTTTCATAGATGATTTGTTTATATCTTCATTGTTATCTAGGTTTCTTACTACATGCAGTGTATCTTGATTAGTGTTCATCATGGTAAGTCTAACGGTTTGGAAGGTGACACTTTTTCAATCAAATACACGATTACGGCAACATTTGAGATCGCAACACCTGGAACAAGTAGGTATTATTGGAAGTAATAATTGTAGTATTAGCAGATTACAGATAATTACATTTTAAAGAAAACTGGAGTTATTTTAAAACTAATATTTTAAACACAAACATAATCACATTAACTACCAATCTGTCTTTGATTTACTAGGTCATTAAAGCAGTTTAAAGCAGCTCTTTATTTGTTCTGTTCATGGGCATGGAGTCTATTTGAGTTTCCACTGACGTGTTCATACAGTCCTAACTTGGTCTTAGTCCGAGTTGAACCTACGACCTGACCTTGAGAGTTCCCAAAGCTTTAATTTAGCCTTAAGAATTTTTTAAGATTTGAATTCTTCAATATTTTTGAAGAGCAAAAATAATTGTGAGCTATAGGTAATCTACAAAAGTATTTAGGTAAACTTAATTTTTGTATTCACTGCTATTACGTTACGCACATTATTCAACTACTTTTGTGCAATTACTGTTTATCAATCAGATTGCCATAATAACTACCGAATTAGTGTTATCTAGTCTGCTGCCTAGTAAATCCCACCAAAAATATTAAATAATATACAAAACTTTCATGGATTTGTGGACTATTACGAAAGTAAAATCCTTTTTCAGAAAATGCGCTTCTGGCATATTTTAACGAGTTGTCAAATAACTATAAAGCTTCATCTTTGTGGACATTCTACTCCAGGTTTAGAAATACACTCAATATAAATAACAGAGTAAATATAGAAACTTTTGTGAAGTTAAAAACATGCCTCATGCAGAAATCTGAGAATTATTCTGCAAAAAAGCCAAAACATTTACCTCTGTACAACTTAACAAATTCATAACCGAAGCCCTAGATGAGAAATATCTGGCAACAAAGGTTATTTTTTTTTATTTGAACATTATTATAGTTTATTAAACTAACCTAATTTAGGTTGCCTTAATAATGGGCATAATGGCTAATTGTCGTGCTGTTGAATTGTACTCCATGCAGATCACGGATATTCAAGATCTTGGATCCACTTTTATAATCAGTGTGCCCAATACAAAAACAAAATTCACCAGAAAATAGCCATAACTAGATATTTTTATAATGCAAGCAAATAATATGTCCTTTACATATAGTGCAAACACCATTATAAATTCCAAAACAGAACATATTTCTTTCAAAGAATTGGCATCAATAAATTTGGGATGGGTAAAGAAATCACCACATTATTGAAATTGCCAGATATTCATCTGTATACCGGCTATTGTTTTTGCCGTTCTTCGGCGACTCTACTGGTAGACGCTGGTGGCAACATTACAGCCCTAAAGCGTCACGGTGGTTGGCGATGATCGAGTGTAGCCGAGGGATATATAGATGAACACAAAAAATAAAAGCGACACCAAAAACAAAATTTATAGTTCTATCAATCAACAGCCATTTGCTAGTACTTCTAAGTATATACAACCTACAAGAAACGGAACCATAACTCGCCATAACCTTACATAATTCTACACTTTCCATGCAGATCACAAATTACTCACATTTTACAATTAATTATATTGATGCTAGCGTATAAAACACCAGCGTCTACACAGGTAGGTAAAAGAGGTTACAAATAACACATACATACGGACATAACATACGATAAAAATAATGATTAAGAAATACTAATGTCTCAAATAAATACAATTATATTTTAATTTAATGGCGTTTCAATTTACAGAAAACTGTTAAAGGTGTAGATAAAGTATAGTATTCAGCTTGCGGTAATTGCAATAACTCACTTGGATGATTACAGCACTCGCCTGCGGCTTCTGAACATGAGTTATTGTCTACATTATTGCTCGATGAACAATATACTATTAAATAGTTATTTTCCAATTTTGTCCAAATTATAGTTGTAATTTTAAATTACCTGTATAGTCACCTGTTTTTCCTCTTAAGACTAGAGCTACGTCAAGACTGTGGCTTATACCAGGGTTAGGGTAAAGAAAGCTGTATAAACCGTACATAAAAGTAGCAACCGTTTTGCTTCTAATATTGACCGATTGCAATTTACCTTAAATATAAACAAGGAGAAGTCTGGAGGAGAAAGGTGGAATGGTCTGGAACTACTCCAATATCGCGCCTCTTTAAACTATCTGTAAAGTAAAGAATAATATTTAATAACTATTCACGTTCAAATGAATGACACTTAACCTAAGTTTCAGAAGGGCTTTGTTGAAGGCGACACTCAAGTGCAATTAAATATAGCAATTTACAACGTCAACGTTGAGACTGTGACGTTGTGAGAGAGTTGATGACTGTCCTTTCATCAGACACTAGACGAAAACGACAAATTGATTAAAAAATTAATAATTACAGTTGTTCTCGGTTGAAAAACCATCAACTAATGAAGTCAGTGCTAGAGTGGCTTCAAAGCAAGAAGTACATAGGCGTGGCCATGATATAAATACAAGGGTATGCTCGAGAGATGGTAACCCACTGCGCACGTGAACCACATGACGTCACATTCGTAAGGTCTCGGGCATGAATCATGGTCTCGGGTATATCAGGAGGGCTTCGGCATGTTGGACGATGGTTGCACGCATTGCACGTCGATAACCCTAACCTCATTTATACGGTTTCTCTTCTGTGTGGATTCTTGCATGTCCAACTAAATCGCGTTAGAACAACTATAAGGTTTTTCTCCTGTGTGCGGAAAAGAGTTATATCAATAAAACCGCGTATTATTCACACGAAAAATAGCATTTATTACAATTGCGTACGATTTCCCTCCATTTCACCATTAACTTGACCCACTACAAATGCAAAATACGATTTTTTCGGGAGACTTTTAAAACGTAACTTTCAAATTGCCACGTATTGATGACGTCGTCTGGTTCACGCTTTCTCATTGGTCGTTGAGAAAAGCTGCGCTCGAGCATACCCTTGTATTTATAAAAGCTGCTTTCGCATTACACATTAGAGTGCTCTGGAGTGCACCAGAGTAAGTTACCTCGCGTTCGAATTACAACATAATTTTTGGAGTAACTAACGCCACTCTTCCTTCCCCTGCCCCCTTAAGCCCCATGAAAATTTTAGGTGCAACAAGCCCTGACATGCGCTGTTGTGTTATTTAGAATCAGCTGTGAAGCTGTCAGATTTAACCGCCTTTTTAACTAAAATACGAAAGAATCGGTATTTCTCCTGTGCTGTATGCGAAATATTGACAATCTTCCTGCTTATTCTAAAATGTGATTGGAATGTTTTATCATCATAATGGGGCACTATCTGTTAGACAAAATTCTCAATTTTCATTATTTTCATCAGCTGACCTTCACTGAATAAATTCGAGTCTGAAGATTCAAAAATTCTCAAGCTATCCGCAGTATCAGCTAAATTTACTGTAATTAACAGATTTTTTTAAATTTAATTATTAATTATATTTTTTAATGAACCTTTTCCTACGAATTAAGTTTTTTAAATCCATTTTGAGTGTAGTCTGCATATACCGCCCTTATTTTAAACGTTCAATCCAAAAGCAAATTAGTTAGGTTATGTATTTTACCCGAGAGTAACGCAACGTCTGTTCGAATTACAAAGCAACTCACCCCAGAGTAATTCGCCCCAGAGTCAATTGCACCAGTGCTAGTTGCACTCAATTCGAAAGCAGCTAAAAGTCTAGTTAATACAGCACTCTAATAAAGTCTACTCCTTACCCTTTTTCTGTGACGTCAGAAATAACAAAACATAGCGTCTAAAACGTATGTCTTATATTGCACTGAAATTCAAAAAGATCATTTAGATCGCAGGTAGTAGACTTTAGAAAGAATTTGACATATACCTAACCTTTAATGTAAGGGATGCTCATTTAAGCACATTATTAAAACAAATACATTTTTGACCTATGTAATCCGATGTTTCTCCTCTTCGAAGAAGTCCCTAACGTTTAAAATAAGATTTTAGGCTTGCTCGCTTGCTTGTTATTGCGCGTTATTTTACTGTCATTTTTAACAAATGTCACACTGACAGTATTATAAAACAAGTCATACTTAAAGTGGACCTGAGCAAAAACTGCAGATTTTTTGTTTCGACCAGATACTTATAGTTAAACAAAGAGAGAAAATTGTTACGTCACAGCAAAAGGGTAATGTGTAGACCTTATCATGGGCGTGGCTACAGTTATGCGCCAACAGACGGTATCAGTGGCGTCAGGGGCGCGCCGCCCTAGTGTGCGGTGTGTGCACCGCACACGGGCAACAGTCCGTTTAGGGGCAACACGAAGGGAATTCGATATGTTTTATTCTTCTATTACTGAGTCTCCCTATCTAATAAAAATTATCAAAGGGTGAAAAATAAAATTTCATTCCTACCGAGTTGATTATGTAAACCGATCCGTCTTATCTTGATAAACGCGATCACACACCGGAAAACTTTGTAAATAAATATTAAGAACGTACGAATCTTTAAAACGATTATTTATTACTGTTTTGGCTGCAGCAATTCGATTTATTTTTAGTTCTATTTCTCTTAGGGAGAAAATAACATTTTCGCATTCAAGTGATAAAGTGTGCAAGTTGTGTTGAGTTTTGCAATAGAAGTAGTACGGAGACAAAAGCGAAACATGTAAGTAATCAAATAATTTTCAATTTTTTAATTCTTTTTATTCGGGGCTGAAATTCGTTTTGAATTTTTTCTCATTTCTTTACTTTGTTATGCTTTCAGACATTTAATTACTGCAGCTGAACAATGCCGAGAAAACAAGAATCTGGTTATCAACATAGAAAAAAGCAACTAGAAAAACGGAAAAATGTAGAAAAACAAGCTGGAGCATTAGAAAAATATTTGAAATTATAACACCCGCAACCATCTACATCTACTAGTAAAGCCGAGCAAGAGTCCTCTGAAGACATTGAAGAAAAAACTGAGGAACAGTTAGAAGAGGGAGAAGAGGAAATTCAAGAACATCTCCGGCCATCTACATCTACCAGTAAAGCCCAGCAACAACCGTCTGAAGACATTGCAGAAAAAACTGAGCAAGAATTAGGAGACGGACAAGAGGAAATTAATCAGCATGTAACAGCTCCTTTCCCACCCGAACTTGCCGAAGATATAATAAGTGATGATCCTGGTATGTGGCCAGATAATTTATCAAATAACTCTATTCAAATCTTGGTACAAAATCAACCTAAGCAAGTAAAAAAACTTAACTACCCTGCCGATGAGAAGGAACGCACATTTTCTGACATATATTATTATAGGACATTTCCAAATGGCGAGAAATGCGAAAGAAATTGGTTATTGTACTCGGTATTGAAAAATTCAGTTTTTTGTTTTTGTTGTAAATTATTTACATTGAGCATAAGCCATACTTTAGTCACTGAAGGTTCAGCTGACTGGCAACATTTATCGTTGATATTATCCAGTCATGAAAAAAGTTCAATACACATTAAAAATTGCAACAAATGGATAAAACTAGCAAAAGCATTTAAGACCCAAACAACTATAGACAAAATTCAACAAGAAGTTTATAACATTGAAAAAAAAACATTGGTATGACGTGATAGAACGAATTATATACTTTATACAATTTTTGACTCGTCAAAATCTCGCGTTTCGTGGAAAATCAAATAAACTTTTTGATGCCAATAACGGGAATTTTTTAAAACTTGTTGAAATGGTGTCTAAATTCGATGCTACTATGTCAGCCCACGTAAGACTCATTAAAACTTCAAAAAGTTTGAAATATATGCCCACTTATCTGGGCGACAAAATTCAGAACGAAATCCTAAATTTGTTTGTTTGTTTGTTAATGGACAAGGTCTAGGCATGCAGAGTACCAGGCACCTTAGACACCGACTGCTTTGGTCATATGGTCAAAGTCCTACTTAGAATTTTGCCGAGACTAAGGAGTTCCAACCCTAGCAAGGGATCTTTTACATGCTATACATCGTAGTAACATGGGACCCACGGCTTTACATCACTTCCGAATGATGGCATTCTGTAGATGCTTTCATCTGCATTTTTTTATTTTTGAAAACCTCACCGGGACCGGGAATCGAACTCGCGACCCTTAGATCAGTAGTCAGGATGCTTACCACTGAGCTACCGACCCCGGCTAAATCCTAAATTTATTGTCAAATGAAATAAAAGAATCTAGTTTGGGAATGGTACAAGAGTCAAAGTATTTCTCTTTAATATTAGACTGCACACCCGATGCTAGTCACACGGAACAATTAACGATAATCATTCGTTTCGTAAAACTAAACACCACATCTAGAAAGGTAGAAGTCCATGAACATTTCTTAGATTTTTGCCCTATTACAAATTCGACAGGTGAAGGGTTAAGTGAATTTGTTATAGCAAAATTGGAAGATCTAAATTTGAACATTTACAACATGCGTGGGCAAGGTTATGACAATGGAGCGAATATGAGAGGGGTTCACAACGGTTTACAGAGAAAAATTTTAAACATCAATCCTCGTGCCTTTTTCGTGCCTTGTTCAGCACACAGTCTAAACCTTGTAGTTAATGACGCTGCAAAAATCAATTTCGAAACTGTTGATTTTTTTAATACAGTTCAAGAGCTGTTTGTATTTTTTTCTTCGTCCACACAAAGATGGGGAGTTTTAGAAACTCACATACAAAGTTTAACATTAAAGCCTATATCGCAAACAAGGTGGGAGAGTAGAATTGATGCAGTTTTACCTTTTGCGATTTCAACTACCTGAAATTCACGACGCATTACTAGCTATTGTAGAAGATTCAAATAAAGATTCTACTACGCGCCGTCAAGCCAAGTGTTTAGCAGCCAAAATTCAATCTTTTAAATTTATTTGCTGTATTGCAGTTTGGCATGAAATTTTGTCAAAAATTAATGTTGTAAGTAAAATGATCCAACAGCCAATGTTAAATCTTGGAATATGTTTGTTTGGACTTAATAAATAATCTCATCACATTTTTTCAAACAAAACGTAGCGATGAAGGTTTTTTCGACTGTATATATACTGCAAAACAAATAGCTGAAGAGATGGAGGTAGAACCAAAATTTCTCTATAATTTTACTGTGCGACGAAGAAAAAAGAAAACCCAATTTCAGTAAGAACATTCAGATGAAAGTGTGCATACTCCCGAATTAAATTATTATTAATTTTTATTTGATTGCAATAGACACGGCCTTAAGTTCCTTAAATAATAGATTTGACCTAATAAAAGAACACAGTAGCATGTTTAATTTTCTTTATAATGAGCATGGTTTAAAAGAAGTTGAAGATGAAGCCATTTTAAATAACTGCAAAGACCTACAACTAAAACTGTCTGACAGTAGTAGAAATGAAACGGACATTGATGCCCTAGAACTTTACCAAGAAATAAATGTTTTGAAGTATATGCTAAGATCTAGTATGACTACTTTTAACGTACTGGAATACATTTTAGAAAACAGTTTATGCACTACGTTTCCTAACACTGTGATTGCGCTAAGAATTTTACTAACTTTGCCTGTATCAGTAGCATCAGGCGAACGATCATTTTCAAAACTCAAAATTATTTGAGAACCACCATGACCCAAACCAGACTGTTCAATATGGCTACAATTTCAATAGAACATGAACATGTCGAGCAACTACAACTTCATGAATTTATAAAAAAGTTTTCGGAAATAAAAACCCGGCGCGTTGAGTTCGTGTAAATACTTAGATTTATTCTAATCATATGTTTGTGCCTATATTTACTGTTATTTTGTTAAAAGTTCAGCCATTTTATTTATGTATTAAACTTCTTAAGGTTTGTTATAAACTTTTTTTCTTTTGTATTTTATTTTATATTTTTATTCTGTATTTTAATATAGGAAATTTCTTTGTGAGTTTGAAGTTTTTTTTACTTTTGAAAGTACTACTAGAGTTAGGGGCAACAAAAAATATCCGCACACAGGCAACCAAAATATGCAGCGCGGCCCTGAGTGGCGTAGCAATAGGTATTTTTAGGGAGGCACATTGAAATTCCCATTTTAAAGGAAAACTTTTCATGCTGATTTAATTTTGGTTTCAAATGCTAAATAAATTAGCATGTCATAAGAAGTACAAGCTCTACCAGAAGCTCACGAGGCCGCCCTCTGGTAAATGCTTTCCGCGGCGGGAGGACTGCCGTGCGTCACCAGCTCCATTCCGCGCGAGGAATTATTACTAAATTTGCCCGTTTTGCTGTGAATTTTTGCCAAAGCTGTGCATGGAACTTCGCCATTTGGTCGTGGCAGTATTTTAGGTAACAGCTGGGAATCTGGCAGAGGGCGCAGGCCAAAGGCTCTTGAATACGCGTGCGACCTAAGAAAGTTCGAATATGGCGCTACGGACTGTAAATGACCAACCCCAACGCGTCATGTAGCTACCAGACTGTAAGGTGCTCGCTCAAACCCCTTTTTGATATTATTAACGGGTTAATAGTCATGGAAACATGTAAACAAAATGACACGACGAACGGCAATGAACAGAATACAACAGCGGAAATCACCTTGTTGAACGTAATGGACTCGTCCGGACGTTTCTAGCGTTCTGCGCATCTATGACGCGGTGTACTTTACAAACTGAAAGACTTCTACCATTTGCAACTGTTGAAAATTTCTAAAATCAAAATTAAATATTCTCCTGTTTCTGTCATTGTATTTGTGTAATGGGGTTTTACTGGGTGTCCACCTCTCACGTTTATCGCAGATCTCCGGGCTCCGGGTTTTGTTATAATTTCTCCAGGTTACGCTAATTTTGTAATAATGTCTAACGACTAACATTAACTTCACCGTAAGTCGGTTATATTAATAAAAATAAAATCGCCACAAAAAAATCTCTTTAATTTTATTGTAATTAAAGGTATAATATATCTCTTTCTATATATCTTGATGGTTTGTCAGCGATTTCACAAGCTACATGTTAGCCTGCAAATAAATAAGCAAGTATCCCAACATATCTTGAAAACTGCAGAAAGATTTATGACAAGGAAACCTCAGAAGCAAAAAAAACTCACAAATGAAACTGTTAACTTGATACAGAAAAGGAAGAAGATGAGAGTGAATCAACTAATAACCAAAACGTAGATCTTGCAGAAGTCAATAAAACAATAAAGAAGAAAATTAGGAAATTACAAAAACCAACAAATCTTAAAAACACTAGAAAAGGGGAAAAGTTTAAAACATCTTACAAAAACAATAAGAGAAGGAGGAAGGACACAAATAGTATAAATAATAATAATGGTGAGGCACTAACACCCCATGAATACTATAACTAACGAAAATAATGAGACGATATCACACATAAATGAAATAAAGAGAATAACTGAGAACTACTTACCATAAAAATCTGTATACAAGTAAAGAAACACCTCCTCCGGGAAAAAGGGAGAAAGAGAGAAAACAAGTATAAAACGTAGGTTCAGAAAAGATCCCAACCATAACCAAAGAAGAAATTACTAATTCCTTGAACAAATCGACAGAAGCGGCAGGAGAAGATGGTATTAAATGAAATGTTACAACTAAGAGGATAATATAGATACCCCGGCAGACTGAGATAATGAAATTATGATCCTACTATATAAGAAAGGAGACAAAACAAAATTAGATAATTACAGGCCAATAAACCTGTTATCAACACTACATAAGCTATTCGCCAAAATAATAACAGAAAGAATAACAACAAAACTAGACAATTACCAGCCACGAGAACAGGCTGGTTTCAGGAGAGGTTTCAGCTCTCTAGACCATATTCAAGTTGTAAGAACGTTAATAGAAAAATCTAACGAATATAACATCCCCCTATAAATAGCCCTAGTCGATTATGAAAAGCCCTTTGACTCGATGGAAACCTGGTCAGTCTTAAATGCTCGAACTAACTGCCGAATAGTTAATAAATACACAACTCTTGTCCAAAACATTTACAAAAAAACATCATTCCAGGTAACACTCCATGGAAAAACCAACAAAATATCTAAGTCACCTGCATGTTGCCGAGTATGTGGTTTTGATAACGTCCACTAGAGAAGAACTAGAAGAAATGCTGACAGAGCTGTATCAAGAATCCAAGCAAATGGGACTTAAAATGAACACCTCAAAAACAAAGTTCATGACCAATGAAAATATTGCAGATAAGGATATAACCACAGTATATTCACTAAACAGTAATCTCAGTCGCTGTCGGCGCCTTTGATCTGGCGTATTTGATTAGAACCTCGCGCTGGTTACTGCGCATGAAATTTTAGCGGTAAATTTAAAAAGTACACCCGGAATATTTCAAAACCTCGCGCGGTAAATTTAAAATCTACGCGCTTGCAACTTTCTATGCCATAAACCTGACACTACCTTTTGAAATGTTAGCAGTACTTTGTACGATTTTATTGTTATAAATGTTACGGTATCTACAACAGAAAATATATTAATTTATAAGAACGTTAAAGCATAAAATAATATATTCACCTATACTACTTTCTAACAGTGATGGCACTGCATTAGTGTGAAGCCTATTTTTAGTTTTGCTCTTAAAAAAATGTTCTTCAAAATGCAGGCTGCAAATTCTAGCATTGGAATGGGTACCAATTAATTCTGGCCTTCCAATCTTTGTCAGCCACATGAGCTCCCTAGAAAATCATTTGATGTTAAGGTATATAATAAATATTAAGGTTATTAAATATGAAAACTAACCTCTCTTTCGCAATCGTAAAGAAACTTGGTTTATTTTTATCTGATGGCACATAAGTGCTGGTACACTGTTTTACACAACATTTGATTTTCATTATTGTAATCTAAACTTTTCAATAGTAATAATATAGTATAGTATAAATAATAAAAATCACAAATCCTCGTTGCAAGTGGTAAATCGCCTGCTTGGTCCAAACGTGGTTAGGATCACAAAACAATAACTAAGGTTAGGATACAGTTGATCTGAAGGGTGCGCAGTAACTTGCGCGAAGATCCCTTCAGTGTTAAAATTTTGCCAGAATGATACTACTGTTTAGTGAATATACTGTGATATAACAATACAAATTAACCACTTACAAATAAGAAAAACCTAATCATACGTATACTTAGGCTAGAAAATGACAATATCAAAAGATAACCTCAAGGCATATCTCTCTAGAAGGATATCACTGGCATGGTCAGCTTTTAGCAGACTTCAAGGTATCCTAAATTCAGACGCGCCAAACACATTAAAGGCGAGAACATTTGACCAGTGTGTGCTGCCTGTGCTGACCTATGGCACAGAAACCTGGACTATGAAATAACAAATGAGGATATTTGCAGTCGGTCCAGAGTGACAGACGTAGTCGAAAGAATGTGCAAACTGAGATGGAGCTGGGCCGGACACATCGTCAGACTAAAGCCTGTATAACACGACTCTAAATTTTATGCAAAATTTACTTGTAAATTTTCATAAAAATATTTAGCACCATTGCTTACAAAAATTTAGCTGCTAAACTTTGAGCTAAATTTTCATGTAAGTAAATTATTTAGAACTTGTTCTAAATTTTCTGGTGAATATGCGTGTAAAAATGCGCAGAAGTATGGTAACCACACTAAACTGCAGCGCATGACTCGAAATGTAAACATAAACTTAACCTGCATTTTATTAGCATTATTTAACTAAGTGTTGAATGTTGGCGCTCCTATCTAAGATAAATACTTTAACCTAACCTCAGAAAATAGCTAACAAACGACAAATAATATGAAAACAATCGTATACTTTAACCAATACCCTCTAGAGCTAGAGGGTACTGTTTCGACTTAAAAGCATAGATATATTAAACAAAATACAGCCATGAGCGGTAAACGTATGTTCGTGCTTAGAAAACATATCAAAGAATTCGGTACATCTCTCCATTTCATTCTGCCACGCATTTAATGTATTTGTTATTTCTTTTTACTATTTAGCCGTAAAGTGTCACGAATTTCGAGTGCTTTGTTTTGAAGTGTCATTCAAATTTCAAATTACGCCAAACTCGTAATTCACGTAGATTATTGAAATAATAAAGAGCTCAATTAATATTTATAACCAAAATGAGGACTTGTATTCTATTTCTTATAGTCCTTTTTATGAAGATTTATCCTTCCATCGGTGCGTAAACTCTTTTAAAATACCTAAATAATACCTACCTACTACCTGTACTTATTATTCTTTGGCACCTCAACCCTGACAGGTTATGGAGGCCCCGGATTAGTTTCTAGACTGCTTTCTGTTGTGTTTCAAAACTGCAGGTGGGTCCTGGCCTTTCCTATTATTTTTCCAGGCTCTTCAACCTCAGGTTTTCCTTAAGTTGTACCATGGTTTTTAGGTCCTACAATATGCTGCCCTCTCATTGTAACTAATATAAAACATAATGCACAATCAAATAAACACGACTATCTATTTAATACCCACTGCTTTGGGCTAAAATGCAGAATCCGAGGCCAATTACAATCCTTCTACATATTTTCCTTATAATTTTGAAACTTTTAACTGGTTAGCAGATCTATAGTCTAAAAAACACAAGGATCATCCAAAACTTCACCGAAACAGGTTCCTCGCTGCTTTTAATCAAAACTTCAATCCTTGAAGGACATGCTTTCCCAATTTTATTTGCTCCAATACTTTTTATACCTATGTCTTAAACCATTTCCTTTTTGTACGTAGTCATGGGAGCAATGACAGTTGGAATATTGTTTCTTACTGCCATCAGCCAGCAATTTAGATGAAGTGTGAAGTACGTACGATGACAAAGTGCGTCCTTCAATTTGGTCTTTCCACTGGTGAAATGCTGGAAAGCATGTATCATGAATGACTATATCGCACTGACCTTCACTCTGATGATGCAAGCTGCAAAGTCTTGCGAAACGTTAGTGGATATGGATGCACAAACAGCAAAACGGCCAAATCTGCCTAAGTATTCTCGTTCTCAAGATACTCAAACAACACGAGCCACCAAAGAGCATGACCATCGCGCGGGTTTTTGCTCGACTTCACAAGGTGCAAGGCACATTAAGCCAGAAAATGCTGGTTGTTCGTATACAAATACTACGCGGTCTAAGCCGAAATTCCATGTTAAGAAGAATAATTCGAGTAACCGCCAAAGCCTCAAACAGTATATTATTGACAAACTGTTTACCACATATATTACAAATTTTCTCAACAAGTTTGGGTGTAACAGGATCCTTATTGTGCTTTCTTCTTATATGAGCGTATAGATTTTTCTTCTGGGTAAATTTAGTATCACACTCCTAGCAAATAATATCTTCATCCATGATTTGAGATTAATTCATTAATATAAATAATAAAATTCCAAACTTTAACCTCACTTCTAAACGTCAACGGCTAAGATCGGTCTACGTCACCGCAGTATACATGTCACTACTGTCTTACAGCCAAGATTAGTTCTGCCACAAGACGCTCGTGGATTTAAGGTGTGTCTCCGATATTTACGTTACATAACCTATTTTTCTGCAAATTTTTATGCGTGGCCTTTCGTGTCTTCTAGCAGTAGCTACAAGTATTAATTCTGTGATAATGGCCTACTGTGCATCAGATAATTGTAGTGCAAAGCAAGGTAATGGAATAGCGTTGTTCAGATTTCCCAAAAATTTGCAACAACGGGATTATAGACTCCGACTAATGCTTCACGGTTATGTGAGGTAGGTAAGTAGTTTTGAATAAAATTGTACCTAGAATATTATTGCTTCTCATCTTCTGCAGAGTCACTTTGAAGTATCGCAAATTAAAACTAACGCTGAAGGCATTAGAACATTGAATACGAATGCAGTACCTACTATTCTTACATCCTCTATTCCTGGAAATGTTTCTGCACGTTTCGAATCTCTACAATCAACAACCAACTTTACAAGTGCATCTTCGACTGTAATTATTAACAACGCAGCTATGACCGAGGTTTGTACACATTTGTATGTAATGACGCTAAATTTTATGCAAAATTTACTTGTAAATTTTTATAAAAATATTAAGCATTGTTGCATACAGAAAATTGGCTGCTAAATTTTGCGCTGAGTTTTCATGTAAATTATTTATAACTTCTAAATTTTCTGGTAAATATGCGTGTAACAATTTGCAGAAGTATCGTAATCAAACTAAACTGCAGCGCATGACGCGAAAGGAAAACATAAACATAACCTGCATTTTATTAGCATTGTTTAACTACCTGGTTAATGTTGGTGCTCCTATCTCAGATAAATACTCTAACCTAACCTCAGAAGATAGCTAACAAACATGTTTGGCCAATTATAAGATTACTGTAAACGGAAGTTACGTCAGTGTATCACACCAGATTTTTTTTTTTTTTGACGAGTTAATTGTAAATTATTTGCGTTATACTTTTCAGGTTCTGCCATTCGATGATTCTAAATAAGTAAACCCTTCACAGCCGACTGATTTTCAGGTATGCTGATCAACGATGAATTATATGAACAGTTATTATTTAGTTTTTGTTTTGTTTTTTCTATTATAGCGACATTTTGAAGATTACGTAAGAAATACACAAAACCGTGAGCTTTTGCAGGATTTGCCAGAAGATACACTTACTTCCATAGATGTAAACCTCCATGCTGTTATGGAAGTTAATAAGCGGAAACTTACGACCGATGTGATAAACTTGAACAACGAGAGCAGCAAACCAAAAAGCTTCATGCAGAAGCCATTAATGAATGCAAGTGGGCAGAAGAAGTTCCTTGTTCTTTGAATAAACGAAAACGCAAGTATAACGGGTAGAAGCAGCAAATCCCACCCATTTCGGCGGCCCTGCAATAGATCTTATTATAAACAAAGGTGATCAGCGTAGACAGCAAGTATTGGTCGGTAACAAGGGTACAGCTTACAGAATCTAGATTGACTCTCAAGGTAGGCCATGAAAGGCGCTGTGATACTATTTGATTTCACTGAATTGGCAATATGTGGAAAGAAGTAGTTGTCAAACATACAAAGTTTGGTTATATTTTAACTGACAAGTATAAACCGTTCAATAGTTATTTGCCAGATAGGAGGCCATGTTAGGGTGATGAATTTCACTAGAGATCCTGTATATAGTAACCTATATACAGGGACTCTAAATTTCACCCTGTAAATATGCTGTCAGTCATTAACAAAAGTTAGGTTATGCTCATTTTATACAAAATGATAATTTTATGTTAATGTACAAAACGTGGTTGCCAGATTTGGTTTTGGATTTTGTGCCACTTTTATTGTTGGTTAAGATAAATTTCATGAAAGACAAATTGCTGATTCTGAATACGTTTCATACTTTGTTGAGTAGGAATAATGGTATATAAGTCGTTTTTTTTATTGTAATTATAAATTGTATACAAAAATATTTAAATAAAGCTTTTACAAGCCACTTTACGCCCATTGCATAACAATCTGTCTCCATTGTTCCTTATTCATGATTTTATTTCTCCAGTCTTCTATTCCTTTCTTTGCTATGTCTTCCATTACTGCCCCCTTCCACCTATCCGTTGGTCGCCCTCTTCTTCTAGTTTCTTGCGCTCTGCCTTCCAATACTATCTTAGTAGCTCTCCCATCTGGCATTCTCCATATATGCCCAAACCATCTTAACCTTTGAGCTTTAAGGGCAGGGTATACCCTCAATTTTGAAGAGAGAAAACAATTTTTTATTCATTATCTAAATATCCTAACTAGTGTAACACCACTTAAAAAACATCATTTTCACTTGCAAATTATTAAAATAAAATATTAATGCTGCAATTTAATTGGATTAGGAAATAGCTTTTCATACATTAACACGGTTAGTTTTGATTCGAATTAGTTTTTGTTTTAACTTGTATATTAAGTACAAATTACTCTAGGGTATGACAAAATTGTGAAACTTAATATGTATTACAAAGCCATCTTTAATCGAATTTTATATTTTAATTAAACAAAATTGCTCATACTATCATTCTAACACATCCCTGGTTTCTTTTATTTTTAGTTATACCCTAGATTAAATGCTACTGCATGCGCTCGTATTTTTAAAAATGCTCTGCTTTAGTTAATAAAGTCAAAAATAAGAGAAATCGATTATGAAGTAGCACCCAAAATATTAATAGAAAAAGAGGTACATTGAGAAAAGAGACAGACTAAGACGGGTTTACCTCATGCATTGCCATTAGGAATGGGTCGACATAATCTTCTCAGGTAGAAAGTTGATAAGCAGTTTCTTGGTCAAAATAAAATCCTAAAATTTTAGTGGACAACATTTTTGCGGGTAGCTGGCCCATCAGATCTGAGAAATGAGCAACCTACATTTTGGGGTCGCCATGGATACCCAAATACAAAAAAAAATTATCGGAACTTTCACTTCAAACTTATAATTTTGTAGGACGCCAGATTTAATTACTTCCGGACAAAATTTGATGATTGTTACTCAAATTTGTTGCTTGGAGATTTGGACTGGGTCATTAGTATAATCTTCTTTGATAGAGTTAATGAGTAATGTCTTTAGCAAAATAAGTAAACAGTTTCAACAGAAATGGAGGAATAACTAATAATTAGTCAATAATAACAAGAATTTCAACAAATAAGTGTTTCAGTTCACTGTTGGCTTTGGTAATGCCTAATAGAACTATATGTCATACCGTGGTCATTTTTCAGTGCGTTTTAATTTGTTTCGTGCTTGAGGACATTTTTTTATATAAGTTGTTGGTTGATTATTGTTGGTGTGATTCTTTTAACTGCTGCTTTTACTTCTTATTTTGGACAAAATGCGAAGTACGTACATAGTGAGAAAGCGGGGGAGGGCTTCAAAAGCACAACGACAACGAAGAACGCGGGAAGAAGTGATTTTTTCCATTAAAAACTCTAACAACATACCAGAAGATGCACACGTTCCTTATTTTCAAAAGTAAGTTTGTACATATTATGTGAATACTCTGTTTTTTACTTTCCTATAGTACCACAAACCACCTCAAAAAGTGGTTTTTGTGGTCCGTGTGTATACATGTGTGTATGTATGTATTGTATGTGGTCAAGAGATCTCCAAAACGGCTGATCCTATTCTACGAAATGTGAAATTTAGAGATATATTAAAAATTCATCGGTAAAACCAGTTTTTTTTACAGGGCTAAACGCTCTACATTTTCTTTTGTTTATTTATTTACCAAAGTCGATTGTGAGGCTTTTAGAAATTTTTGAAAATGTCGAGTTTGATGACCTATTAGGCTATTACACATACTTTTGATAGTAAATACATATTATGCAAGTTAGTCATTGTAAAGCTATTTTTACGGGCATTTAGACTATAGAATAAAATATAATAGATTGTTCACTGAAAATCGAAAATTAGTGACACTCTTCCGGTATAACCGGAAGTGATCCAAACTCACTCCCTACATATTTATATCCGGCTTAAGTTTAAGAAAGTCTAGGCGGTCATTTTTTCGTTTATGATTCTAGTGTGCTGTGGTGTTGCTTCTTTTTCGGCGTTTAAGCTTTGTTTAGGTAATTTTTTAAATTAATTGCAATTTTTCCGATTATAGCCTTCCAGACGAAGATTTGCCGGATTTAGAGATAGAAGCAGATACAACATCTAATACCAGCGTAAACAGTCTCACCGGAAATCGTATCATTGACATAAACTTTTTTTTGTTGGAAATGAAAAAAATTGTTTTTCATGACAACAAATGCACTATGGGAAAAATGCATTTCATCAAAGAAACCAGAAAAGGAATTTTGTCGACGTTATTCTACCATTGTAATACTTGCGAAAAAACCGTGTGTATAGCATTGCAACCTCCAACAAGTACCGTAAATAATTTATTGGTTTGGGGAGCAACATCCGTTGGAATTGGATATTCACAATCTCAAGAATTATTTTCAGTAATGAACCTGCCAATGATGTCTGGAAAGTATTACAGAAAATTAGAAACGGAGGTTGGAAAAGTGTGGGAGTCGCAACTTCAATTGCAAATGTGCAAAGCAGCAGAAGAAGAACGGCAGCTTGCAATAGAAAGGGGTGATGTCGAAAATGGAGTACCTTTTATAAGTGTAGTGGTCGATGGAGGGTGGGCGAAGCGTTCGTATGGACACAGTTATTCGTCGCTTTCAGGAGTTGCATGTATTATAGGACTGCAAACAAAAAAATTATTATTTATAGGTGTAAGAAATAAATTTTGCTGTATCTGCACTGCTGCAGAAAACAAGAAAACGATACCTCGACCTCATCAATGCTTTAAAAATTATAGCGGCTCCTCGAGCAGTATGGAGCAAGATATAATTGTTCAGGGTTTTAATGAAAGCGAAAATCAGTACAATCTTCGATATAAATATGTAATTGGTGATGGCGATTCCAGCGTGTACACGCGGATTTTAGAAAACGTTAGCTATGGTAGATACGTTTTGAAACTTGAGTGTGCGAATCATGTAACCCGAGCGTTTACCTCTCATTTATACAAACTTGCAGCAAATACAAAATATGCAATATCAGTGCTACGTATTATAAAATCTAACTTACCAAGGCTTAGTATAGCAGTACGATCGGCTATATCTAAATCTCAACAATCTTCTACGAAGGAACTCTGCCAAGAATTAAAAAATATACCACATCACGTTTTTGGGGACCATTCGAACTGCAATGAGCAATGCCGAAGAAAACCCAACGAGGAGGAAAACTTCATTCCGCTTTTAGGTACCAGTCCGGTATTAGAAGAAATATACAAAATTATAGATTTTGTTGTAAGAAAAGCAAACCGATTAACCCGAAATGTCACAACAAATTACGCAGAGAGGTTCATGTCTATGGTTGCAAAATTTTCAGGTGGAAAACGAATTAATTATATTCAACGAGGATCTTTCCAACGACGGTGTTATGGAGCTGCTTTATCTTTTAATTCAGGGCCATCTTGGCATAGGCAATGCCTATTAAAAAATGATCAGCTTGATAATTTCTGCAGTTTAAGAGAGAAAAAATGTATATACGCACGCTCTACACAAAAGAAGAAGAATAGAAGAAAAGTAATGACTGATAATGAGGCAAAAGACTACGGCCCTGATTCAGCTAAGCCAGATATCACGGAAGACGAATTGGAATCTGAAAAATTAAAAATTTTAGACCATCTGAAAACTGAAGACGCCACTGCAATCGAAAAACTTACAATAGGACAACATGATAACGTAAAATGGCACGAGGCTCGTCGAAATCGACTTACAGCATCTAGCTTTGGCCGAATTTGTTTACGAAGAGCTACTACATCTTGTCATGCATTGGTGAAAACGCTGTTATATAGTTCACGAAATTTAACAACTCGCGCAATAGTCTATGGCCGTATTAATGAAAAAAATGCTCTTCATTTATATGAACAAAAAACGAATTCAGAAGTTGTATCGCGTGGATTGTTTATTTCGAACGATTTTCCTTATTTAGGTGCATCCCCCGATGGACTTATTGATAAAGATGGACTGATAGAAGTAAAATGCTTATATTCGATTCGAGATAAAAAAATTCATGAATCAGTTCAAGAAAATGGTAAAATGTGTGTTAAACTAGAAAATGGGAAATTATGCCTAAAGGAAAATCATATGTATTACTTTCAAATACAGGGACAACTTAATATTTTAGAAAGGGCATACTGTGATTTAGCTTTGTACACCGACGTTGATCTCCAGATAATCCGAATTGTAAGGAATGAAGATTTTTGGGAAAACAAAATGATACCAAAGTTAACAGACTTCTTTATGAACTGTATTTTGCCGGAATTAGCCGATCCTCGCATTCCTAGAGGTATGAAAGTGCGTGATTCAATTTCTATTATTAATGCACAAAATAAAAAAACCAACAAATAAATGGAAATTTTTATTTGTATGTAATTATATCTTTTATGTTACTCTTTAATGAATAAAAGTATATTTTTAAACTAATTTTTTTCTTTGTGTTAAATACAATTTTATTCATAACAATTAATTATAAAAAGTATGTTTTAAAGCAAGTGTTAATAGTGATTAGCTACTTATTAGCTAAATCCACAAAATACCTAGGGACGAGGCTATTAAGAGGTTACACAATAGCGGTGACTAATGATGCTGAGTAATAATGCTGCTAAGGTGCTGCTGCGTTGGTTTTTGTGCTACGTGTTTATTAACGTAAAAATTATTGCAAATAGAAAATGTTGTGTGTGTTGCCTATATCCAAAGTTCTCAATGTTAGAGATTTCAGACGGGTATCACATCCCCTTAATGAAGTCTACTATATTTGGCTCTCCATACTTCTTCCTCTTCGTTTGTAAGTCTTCTCCAACTATCATCCGTCCGAGTCCCTCCAAATATTTTTCTCAGCATTTTTCTCTCCCACCTACTTATCGTATCTTGGTCTGCCACATTCATCTTTCATGTTTCACATGCGTACGTAGCCGTGGGTCGAATTACTGTCTTAGAAGTCGTAGTTTTGCATTTCGCGACATTTGTCTTAAGGACATTATACTATTTAACGCGCCCGGACATCTCGATGCTTTTATTAACCTTGATTTCATTCCTTGTGTGTAATTTAAGTTTTCAGAGATTAATGTTCCTAAGAAAGTAAACTCCTTAACTCGTTCTATTCTCGAATCTTAATATTACGCCATTATTATTGATTTCTTCATTTTTTCCATTACTTCTTTGTTAAAGCTGCTGAATATTGTCCAGTGGAAGTTGAAGAATGGATTTTTTTTAAATATGGCCACAGAAGAAAATCACAGGGAGTTAAGTTACAAGACCTCGGGGGCCACACTGTAGACATGTTTTGACTAATAACTCTGTTTTTGTAAAACTCTCCAAGTAAATTTATGCCCCATCTTATTGAAAGTACTTAACCCTTCTGTAATTCATTGTCACGTAACTCTTCAAAAAACGGCGACAAAATTTCAGTATGAAATGGTTGTGCATTTCGAAAACCTAAAATTTGAACTAATAAAATAAAATTTAATCGTTTTGCTGCACTCAATTACCTTCAAAAAATATAGGACCTATAACTCTTCTTTTACTAATTGCAGCCCAAACCCCGATTTTTTGTGGGTGAAGCGGTTCTTCAACATAAAAATTGGGATTCTCAGCGCTCCACATCCTCATACTTTGTGAATTAATATAGCCAGATAAATAGAAGTATGCCTCATCAGTAAAGAAAGTTTTCTCAAACGCATTATCGTTATTTCCTAAATTATTGATAAACCAGTTACAAAATTCCAATCTAACCGGAGGATCGTTTGGCAGCAGTTCCTGATACACTTGCAACCGGTAAGAAAAATAATGCAAATTGCTTCTTAATATCCTATGAGATGTTGAATATGAAACATTTAATTGCTGTCCTAAATGGCGAACAGATGTGTGGTTGTTCTTGCACAATTTGTCTCGCATTGTTAACTACTTCTTCAGTGCGTATGTTGCAAATAGTATGTATCATTTTTAGGTCGTGGGCCAAAAGGTTTAATTTCAAAATTGTTCCGCCCCATAATATTTCTAATAGTTCTTTCAGATATCTAAAACAGTACAAAGCCGAAAATTAAAGCAACAATTAAGTTTTATGCATAAATACTTGCATCCCAAAAGTCACTAAGCCGAGTAAAGATTTCAGTTTCACTGAGGTCGGGCCTGTCAGCTTTATAATGCCTGTAAGCTTTTGTAATTTGTAGTTTTGTGTCACCTTTAATGACTTTTGGCATACTTACTTTAGTACTACAATTGGTTGACAGATAGATATCCATGACGCCGATGTCCATACATATTATGCCTAGTGGCAAACAAAGTATGAAAGGACTGGCAACATTGCATGTTTAACCTCAAAATGTCAAATTAGACACTTTCGTGAGCCTCCTGTACATAACAGCTGCTTCTGACAAAGTGTTAGAAAGAGTTTCTAGGGAGTTTTAGTTTTATTAAACATAAAAACAAAATTCCATGTCTACCTACTTGGCAAATAACTATTGAACGGTTTATAGTCAGTAGCGGTGGGTAGAGGAATTTTGTTTGAGCAGTGAATAACGTCATATGACAGACTATTCAACACTATAACATATAAGCCAATCACATTGCAGACATTTGTTTTTTCAACCAATAACAGCAGTATATCACTGAATATTGGGCACCATGCAAAATATTCACAAAACAATGTACGTACTCAAAAAATAAATAGCCTTGTTGCGAAGTATCACTTAGCAACGATGTTCTGTCCTTAGTGATATCGCTAGGTTACGTAACACTAAACCCCAAAAAACTGTGTGGCTTGTTTTAAAAATTTTAAAATGCTGTGTTTTGGAAGTATTCCGCTGAATTTAATTGAGAATGAATAATTATATTAATCGTTAGAATATTTTTCAATAAAGTTAATCGTTATGTATTAATATTGTTAAATAGTAGTCCCAAATACCACTCGAAGTGGATTTTTTTTTTAAATATTTTGCCATTTCCAAAGAAATTATTGCAAATTTCACTCAACAAAATCACATTTAAATGTCACTCGCCTTCGGCTCGTGACATTTTTTATGTGATTTTGTATCGTGAAATTTAAACGCAATAATTTACATGGAAACGACAAAATATTTGTCAAAAATATATCCACTGCTTGTGGTATTACCCTTGATTATCTGTGTTTTAAAGTGTGAAAATTTCTATTGCTGCTGATTTTGTTAATTCTGTTATTGCTATTGTCGCTATTTGTGTGTGTGTTGTTAATTCTGTTTTGAAATGCGCCATACCACAATGTTGAGTACGCCTCCGATTTATTGTGTCGTTTAGCTTAAATAAGGTTAACAATTTAATGTCAATATGATAGATGTAAAAATGTTATCAATACGAAACTTGAAAATTAGTAGATTCTAACATTAGTTCCAACTTTCACCGTGCTTCATCTAGAACCGTAAGCTGTACCATATCGGTTTTTGCATACAATGTATAGTCAATTCGTAATAAAATTGATGATTTATATATTTTCATTAACAGCTATGCTAATAAATTCTCTGTTATTTCTTTAACCAAACATCACTTAGCTGTTAATTAAACAATAAATTGTGATATTACGGTTTCCAGGAGGAAAGCTTGAATATTATTAGTTCATACCTAGATAACCGAAAGCAATTCACTTGCTGTAATGACCTCAAATCCACTGTGGAAAATATCCTTCAGCGAGTCCCGCACGGCTCAATATTAGGTTCCTTGTTATTTTTAATTTTCATCAACGATCTGCACAATGGCTCACCAGAAGCCGACATAACGCTGTTTGCAGATGAAACTACGGCAATAAAGTCAAATTCTAATCTAAGCGTTTTACTTAATGAGATAAAAGCAGTACAAAATGATTTATCAATTTGGTTTATTGCAAATTATCTGATCCTAAACCAGCAGAAAACGCAGGTCATGGTCTTCTCTCAAAGAAAAACAAATGGTTTTACAGATCCTAATAGCATGAAATTCCTAGGGGTCTGCATGAATTCATTGCTTTCGTGAAATATGCATATCGATAATAATATATCGAAAAATATCTCGAAAAACTTAAATTTTTAATAAGGCAACTAATTATATGGTTATGAGAAATAGCTTACCATTCTCTAATTGCATCATTGCTGAGTTATGCGTGTAATATGCTGGGGTCACTCGTCAAGCTCCTCGCGTGTTTTTAAACTTCAACGTAAAGCTGTAAGGATCATTACTGGTTTGTCCTACACAAGTGATGTAAAAGCAAAATTTATTGAATTGCGTATTTTAACTTTCCCGTGTATATACATTTATTACTGTTTACTCCATGTTACAGGTAACATGCATCTTTTTACTATCTACAAGAATGTTCCTTCTTATAATACAAGGAATAATGTCAAAATTAGACCAAATTTTTACAGACTGAATGCAGATCGCAATGGCCTTATCTATTATGGGGCTGTATTTTTTAACTGTCTGCCTGGCCACGTGAGGAAACTTCCAATGCCAAAGTTTAAAGTTACACTAAAAACATTTTTAATAAATAACACTTTATGCAACATGTATTAATTTTTAACCTTTATTTTCAATGCCCGTCTCTAAGCATGTTTTACGTACTAAATTAGGAATAAATATATATAATTAAATGTGAACTGTATATATTGTATGTATTTGGTGTAGCATTTGCCATAGTAGACGTGCGTAAAAGTATTTTTTTTATAATGCCACAAATAGAGTATATCTATCTAATGCGCAAAACTTTAAATGCGGCATGCGCCGCGGGCTACAGCGTGATTTTTCCATGCTCACGTAAAACTTTTACATTCGTTGGAAAACTCTCACTTTTCTTAACTTGAATAACAATCTCCTATTAATTCACTAGCGATTTAAGAAGAAAATTAACTAGCTAGCATATAAACATTATAAACAGTTACTTATGGTTGCTATTATAGGGATAATAATAACAATACCAGTTTAAAGTGACAAAGAAATAATAATTAATCGAGTTATTTAACAATAACAGTAACGGCGTAACTGGAGACTTGAGTTACCGCATTTATATTTTTATGACGCTCAACGCCTCAACGGCTTAAACCTGAAATAAAGACACAGATTGCAGGCAGCTGAAAATTATTTCGGTGGCGCAAATAATTCTCACATATAATCTCATAAGAGCATTAATTCTTTTCGGAATTTTGTTTGACTGCGTTCCAACAACGTCGTATTAATTAGGACGCCTTCCAGAGGCGAGCGTTTCCTTTCCAGAGACTTTCCATTTGAAAATATATTTTTTTGAACTTTTCCTTACTGCCAATTTCTAGCATGCTTTTAAAACTTTCTTTAGTGCAACAAAAGTTATTAAATTCATCGAACATTTTAAATGCGGCATATGCCGCGGGTTCAGCTAGTTATAGATATTTATGCATTAAGGGAGGGGTCTCTGGCCCGAGGCCTGTAAGTCAACCAAAGGTAAAGAACATGAATATCTCCCGTGATGCATACAATATTTTATTTACCAACATATTAGTAAGAATAGTGTGAACTTACAAAATGACTTAATAGTATTTTATGTAACTAGTCCTCAAAGCAAGGCTTTAGGGGACGAGTCGTAATATGAAAATGAGTCCTCTAAAGCCATTTGAGGACGTGTTGCATACATCGTTTTTTTGTATTAGCTCTCCAAACATTATAATATAAAGTTTCAATTACCATTAACGCGGCATTATATTAGGAGGCCGCGCGAAAATGTATTTTTCGCTCCCCAAACTGGTTACTTAGGAAACTGTCTAGGATCCTCAAAATGGCCATTTAGAGGCCTTGTACTTAAAGTCGTCATGGCAACTAATGTTTGAGTCCGCTAAAATGTTGCCATGACGACTTTAAGTACAACGCCTCTAAATGGCCATTTTGAGGATCCTAGACAGTTTCCAAAGTAACCAGTTTGGGGAGCGAATACAAAAAATACATTTAAAATAAAAATATGCAAGTAACATCAAGGATTGCATCAATGTATGGTTGCTAAGACGCTGTTTGTATTTGCATGGTTACCATGAAATTGAGGAAAACGAATTTGAAAAATCCATTGTAGTACAGTCAAAATAATGTAAAAATACCATTGACCTGGGAAAAATTGCAACACAAATGATTCTTTTTGAATTATACTCTGAAAAGTGTGTATTTTAACATACTTAAAATCCCCATTAATCCCGGCCGGGGAAATCAGTCAAAATCCAATATGGCGGCTAAATTTTCCGATTTTTGCCTTTTTTTTCTCTATTTTGCTGCATTTATTTCCGTAAAAAAGATAATGTGCACTTAAAATAGATACTTATTATGTACTGAAGCATGCCATTTACATCATACTTTTGAATTATTTTCATAAATATCGTTATACAGTGTCCGCCAAAAAATCGGCATAATATGGAAAAAAAAATTATTTTAGATTTTTCAAAAAAACTTTTTACGTCAATAATTTGTGCTTCTCTAAAAATCTATTTAGCTTCTATCATATATACCGAGTGATTTTTACTTATTGAGAAAATGGAGTTTTTCGAAATTGTCAAAAATCTAAAAATTGCCCTTTTTAGTAAATTAAATAAGATTTCAATGAGATTTTTTAGAGTGTGTTATTTTTAGCTAACTGAGCATCTCAAGGCCAGAAAACACCTATTTTTTTAACTTTAGCTAAGAATTCATTTTTCAATTTTTTAAATATTTTCAAAATTTCACATTTCTACCAAGACTTAATATTAAAATTCATTGTTTTATGTGAAGACATTAAAGAGATATAATTGGAGTGGAAGCATCATGGTTCTCCACCTCCTCGAAAATTTAAGGTTTATCCATCAGCCGGAAAAGTAATGGCTTCTGTTTTTGGGATGCCCAGGGAGTAATTCTAATTGATTTCTTACAAAAAGGAGCTACAATAACAGGCAACTATTATACAAATTTAATATCAAAATTGCGCGAAGCTATAAAGGAAAAACGTCGTGGCAAATTGAAACGTGGTGTTCTGTATCACCAGGATAATGCACCGAGCCACACTTCATGTGTTGCTATGGCTGCCATAGCCAATGCAGACTTTGAACTACTTGAGCATCAGCCATACTCTCCAGATCTCGCCCCTCGCGATTACAGAGTGTTCGCCAAACTCAAGGAATAGCTTCGGGGGAAGAAATTTTCATGCAATAATGAAGTAACAGATGATGTAAATCAGTGGTTTGCAGAGATTGGACAATCCTTCTTCCAGGAAGCCGTTACAATACTGGAGCATCGGTGGGATAAATGCATTAGGCTTAAAGGAAATTACGTAGAAAAATAATGTGATATACATTTTAATTTTGTAACAGGAAGTTGGTCGGGGAAGGAGCATAGGGATCACCCCTCGTACATTGAAATTACGTTTTCTTGTTCTTGTAAGTCTGATGTGTAATAAAAGTTCATGTGATGTGTAATACACAATGTGTAATACACAATACATGTAATCATTTTATTTATATAAGAACTGCTTATATATCAATGGCAAACATGGCAAATTCAGCTGCCATCTACGATTTTGACTGATTTCCTGGGCCGGGATTAATGGGGATTTTGAGTTGATGTAAATGGCATCCTTCAGTACACAATAAGTACCTATTTTGAGTGCGCACTATCTTTTTTACGACGACAATAAATGCAGCAAAATAGAGAAAAAGGCAAATTCAGCCGCCATCTTGGATTTTGACTGATTTCCCGGGCCGGCATTAATGGGGATTTTGAGTATGTTAAAATACACACTTTTCACAGAATAATGCAAAAAAAAATCATTTGTGTTGCAATTTTTCCCACGTCAAAATTTATTTTGACTGTACTATTGGGTGTTATGAGTAGCTTTTCATATTTTGTATCTATAGCGAAAATGAACAATATCTTGTTGCTAGTAAATAAATAATTTATTGCCACAAAAATCGAAGATGTATCAAAATGTTGTAAGCAATTTATGGACTGACGATATAAAAATAATATCACATCTTATTCAATATCTAAGTCTACATTTATAATAAAGTAAATTTTATGCCCATAAATAGTTTTTTATAGCTTATAACTGGCCGTAGAAAAAATGGTGAATGCAACTCACATCTAATGGCTATTAGGACACTCATATTCATTACGACCTACGGCTCGTGTCGTAATTCTCATATTCGTGTCTTAATCGCAATCATTTAGTTGGTTAAGACAAACCTTGACTTCCGGGTTTGGGGATTGTTGTCATAACCTGCGAGTGGCAGGCTTTTCTTCGAATAGATTTACGATATGTCTTAAAAGAATTTTGTTATTAAAGGTTTTGTTTGGCGGGGCAACTACAGTAATTTGTTTGATGGTCGATATAGCTGTTTCATTAAAATATTCAACCGCGTTGTCGATATCAGATTGAGAAGATAAATTACTAGGGCAGATCATTTATTTTAGTTCGGAAAACCTTCCATTCAACTGGGCCATTTATTAATTTGTGAAGTTTTGAATTGTAGTAAGGCGTATAGTTTAGATTGAATATTACGGGTTGGTGATCACTGTTATCAGGATCGAGTTCGGTAAGTACCGCTTGGTTTATTGGTAAGATCGGATTTTTATGTACAATAATATCAAGAATATCCGTGTTGCAATAAATATATCTCCGGCTATAATATCTCCTACAGTGGCTATATACAAGACAGTGTGGCCATAGGGATGTCTTCGCCGCTATTGGTCGACGCGAATATCCGCCATTAACAGGCAAAATATTTAGTTACTTTTAAGTTCATTTGGTTATGGAAGAAAATAAAACCTTTCAAATCTGACAATTGTAAATTGTCAGTGTCAAATAATTCATTAGCGTCACAAGCGGGTCAAATTTTATCATCTATTGCCCTGAAAAACTAATATTCTGCACAGTATTTAAATGTGACATTGTATAATTATGCTATTGTTGTAATAGCACAAGATGCGTTCGACTTGGAATATATGATAACGAGATTACATCTGTGCTACGATAAATGGGGCCTTAGCATAAGTTTAGAGGAAACGGAGTATTTAGTAGTCAACTCGAAAGCACAATATGAAGTCTTAATAAATGAAGATGTCGCAGTAAGACAAGTAGAAAGGTTTAAATACCTCGGTGCTACAATACAATCGATGAAAAAGGTTTGGGAACAGAAGAGATCAGAACTCGAATAGTACAAAGTACTTAAAATCAATTTAATGGGACAATACTATCTCTAACAAAAACAAAAAAAGAATAGGTAAAGTAATGGTAGAGTCGGTGCTATGTTATGGCAGTGAGGTATGGACTGTAACAGCGGAAATGAAACGAAGACTAAACACAGTTCAAATGGACGAAAAAACGCAAAGGTATCGAGACGAGATAGAGTGACGAACGAGGAAATAAGACGCAGAATGGAGGCACCAGAATCAGTTGTGGACAGAATTGGAGAATGGAGGAGACGACGTGGCTTATGAAGATCTTTAAATGGTCGCCGCCGGTTAAGAAAAAAAGAGGTAGATCACGCAAACCGTGGAATGAGGGTATTCGGAGAGCCATGGAGGAACCTGGAAGAAGACCAAGCACAGAACAGGGAGGTTTGGAGACAGGGAACAGGAAGACGGCATTTAGTTGTATTGTAAACTAGCATAACTGAAACCGGTTGTAAACTTCATCTAACACCTTAAAGCACTAGGAACGAACGCCAATGAGAGATGTCAATGTTCAAAAATAACACTGCACGTGTAGCTAACATCAACTAGTTAAAATAACTAGGGCCAAAATAATGACCACTCAAAAACGTTCGATTATTTCGAAAGGCACTGTATATCTCTACGCTCAAATTTGCCTGTTAATGGCGGCCAACAATCGTATGGCCACACTGTTTTGTATATAGTCACTGTAATATCTCCTAAGGTCACTATATCAATAAGGTACCGCCATTAGTGATTTTTTATATCTATCCTTGTCGCACAATTTTCTCCAACTGGGGATAAAAACACATAACCTAACAGATTCCTCACTTTACAAGTGCCATTACACCAAAAAGAAAATCCCCAAAAACTAGTGTCTTCTCTATTGCATTGTATTTGTTATCCTTATCTCACAATTTTCTCACATTCTCAAGCGAGGAATGGAATGGCGGTACCTTATTGATATAGTGACCTTAATATCTCCTACAGTGACTATATAATCACAGTGTGGCCATACAATTGTTGGCTGGTACTTTTGAATCCAATGTCAAAATCAGATTTTGCGAAAAACCATGGTGATGTAATAAAAAAATAGAATTTTTTTAACGGTGTAAGCGACATTTGGTAACAAAAAATTACTAAAGTCAAAATAAAATTTGACAATTATTCATTTGCTGAAGTGAATAATGTTATTCAAAATAACTGATCTCTCAAATACAATAAAATACCACAAAGGGGTTTAAATGTTGAAGAAATATGAGTCATACGGTGTCTTCAATTTATTACAATTGATGGAAATTGGAAAGTTCAAATCCAAAACACAAATGATATAGCATCATTTGTAAAAATCTTCTCGGTAATTTAATATGCTTTATTAACATCTAAATTATATTAGATAGATACATGGGCTAAACCCCAATATAGCCCATTGGTGCTTAGGCGCATGCGCGTGATAATGTGATTCTCAGTTTGTCGGAGGTTCTACAAATGTTCAGACAATGGAGGTAAAACACGGGAGTCTCATGCCAGACCCAATCTTGACTACCGTCAAAGTGCGAATTTAAGTTAGCTGCTGTTTAAGATTTGTGTGTGCTTAGTAGAAAAATGCCTGTGCATCACCATAAAACAAGCAGTTAGTCCAATTGTCGACAATAATATTGAATTTGAATTTTCCAATGAGTATTTCTCTTATTTATAGCTTAAAATCTAGTTTCACCACTGGCATAACAGTTCCTTTATGTTCATATTCCGTAAATGTCAAAATGTACCAGTGGGGCTATACTGGAGTTTTCCCGACACTAAACTACTTGCTATACATGTTTAACCTGGAATTGCAAATGTACACCGCAATAATCTATTGAGCAGTTACTTACGAATATTTAAGCAATATAAAACTTACAGCAAAATATTTATTTCTCTGTTAAATGTTCTGGTTTGTTTGATGTTAATACTGTTCTGAATATCGTAAACAACTAATTTGCGAAAAACGTCAAAATATGGTACTTTTCCGTAGAAACAAACTATAATTTGGAAAACTCACAGCCGCGGGAAAACTAATAGCGGATTTCATCACGTGATACGTCCACTGAAACTTTTGACAAGTTATAAAATGCCAATGTCTTATTTTGACATTAGTAACTTTTTGTAACTAAACATTCTGTACACTGTTAAAAATGACAATAACTTGGAATCCTTTTGCCTTCAGCCAATAGAAAACATGACCACCGTATGGCCACACTGTGATTATATAGTCAGTTATAATATCACAAGAGCATCGAAAATAATCGATTATTTTCAGAGTAACGAGACGTAATCTGCGAAAAACCACGAGAGCGCAGCTCGAGTGGTATTTTAAGGATTACGTCGAGTTACGAGTGAAAAATAATCATTATTTTCGATTGCTCGAGTGGTATTTGTTACGATTATATAATGAATAGACCGATAATAATAAATTATTTTATTTCTCAGGTTGGCACTGTTTGTGTTAGTGGCACTGTTTATGTTGGTGGCACTGTAAGTCTATGTCAAATTGGACGTTATCAGGTTAGGTTTTGCGTCAGTTTGTGTCAAAACTGACGCAAAACCTAACCTGCTAACCTCGAATTTGCAATAGACAGTTATTACATCATGGCTCTAGATTATTATTATCCATTATTTTTGCTTTGTTGGACCCACCGAAACACCGAAGTGATTATACCACGTCGTCAAGGGTATATCCGTTTATCTATACCTTGTAACTAAGTAAAATTCTCAATTACTATTGGCCAAATTTATAATGAGTTGTATAATCACTGTAATATCTCCAAGGTGGTTACGCCATCTATATTGTAATTACGCGGTACTACTTGTTGTGTAGTCGGTACACGCTGTACATTAAGTCAGTCATATTCTAACATTAGGGCCGGTATTTCAATGTCCAGGTAAAGTCTCAGTTAATCAACTTTCAGATACCTATATCTTACAGATAATGATATTTTTAGTCTTTCCATCGGCAGTTATCTATTATCCAACAGTTAACCCTCTTATCTGCAAGATAAACTTAGCAGCTACTTGAAGCGTCGTGTCCGTTGGTTATGGTGCTGCCGATAATTTACGAATTGTCGCGATCGTCAAAAAATACTGTATCGAAATCATAAGTCATAACCTCAAATTGTCATCGCGTGGTTTGCAACAATTTACTCCTTTCTGTTACTGCATTGTGAATTATGGACGATTTTATTAATGACGCGTTGGAAGTGCAAGAAATCGAAATTATAAATGAGATAAACCCAGAGCGCCGACCCTACACTGTTGGTGAACGTCCTGATCATTTTGAAGGATGGGATGATGTGGATTTCGTTTCGTTTAAGGAGAGGTACAGTGGAAAGACTGCTTCAACAAATCGAGCATAACTTGCGTTAACAGTGTCTAGTGTTTTTATTGCAATAGGTTATGCGTTATCGGCTAAGTGCGAGCTAAGTACGAAAGTACGACAATTAGTTTAAGCGTGAAACAGAATAGACGCTCTCTACCGCTCTTGACTGTCTCCAAATGTCAAATCGGAATAATTTTTCCAAAATATCAGGCGCATGTACATCAACGTTTGAGAATTCTGAAACAGCTACTTCTCAGGATGCACGAGTTTTGGATAATAATATCCCTAAAAATGATTTAAGAGAAAATACTGAGAAGTTAGTGGATTCAGAAGCATCGGTTAATAGACCAATGCGAAATAGAAAACAACCAAAGTATTTACTAGATTATGTTTAATTATTAATCTATGGTTAAGTTTCATTATTTTATTCTTTCTCTTTAATTCAGTTTGAAAGAATGACTCAGTATTCACAGGCGCATTTAATAAACTTGGTAAAACTGGTAAATTAGTTCTTAATTTCCTTCCCATAATTAGTTCTGCTGGACTAAAACCACATTCCAGTGGTGTTGAACGATATGCTAAAAGGGCTCGGAATATATCTTTATTCTTTTTTAACAAATTTTTAGCAATTTTAACAGTTGCTTCAACACACCCATTAGATTGTGGAAAATAAGGACTACTAGTTATATGAAAAAAATTATACTCATTTGCAAAGTTTTTAAACCCAGATCTGAACTGAGGACCCCCATCCGATCGAACTATCTCCGGAATACCAAACCTACTAAACACTTCTTTACATTTCTCTATGAGAGTGTTTTCAGACAAATCTCTCATTTTGAAAATTTCAAAATAACGCGAATAATAATCGGTAATTATTACATACCAATATTTATGTTTAAAATAATCTATACCTATTTTCATCCATGGTCGAGGAGGTATTTTATCTTTGACAAAAGGTTCTTTTATATTGACACGTTCTTCTATGCAAATTGAACAATTCCTTACTAATTGTTCTATTTGAGACGATAAACCTATCCACCAGATAGAAGCTTTTGCTCTTTCCCTGCATTTTGTAATACCCAGATGACCGGTATGTATAAAATCTAAACATTCTTTTTGTAATATTGAAGGTATGACTATGCGAGAGCCTTTTAACAGTAAGTTTTCCTTTACACAAATATCATCTTTGTACTGAAGATATGGCAACATTTCGATAGGACAATTCGATTTTGAAGGCCACTGTGATGTAGCATACCCATAAAGTTTCAAACAAATAGGATCACGAGATTGTTCTAGAATTATTTTATCAAGAAAACGATCTTTTACTGGTAAAGCTCCTACTATAACATTCAAATGACTTTCTACTTCAGAAAATAATTCATCATTTTCTGGAATAGAATTTTTTAAAGGACTTCTCGAGAGAGTATCAGCTACTACGAGATCTTTCCCTGGAGTATATATTATTTCATAAGAGTATCGCATTAATCTCATGCGAAACCTTTGCAATCTAGGCGACAGTTCATCTAAATTTTTGGTTTGTAAAATTTGTAAAAGTGGTTTATGATCTGTCTCAAAAATTACTTTAGGTAATCCGGTAATAAATTCAGAAAATTTTTCTGCTGCCCATGTAACTGCAAGCGTTTCCTTTTCGATTTGGGCATATCTTTTTTCTGTAGAACTTAACAATCTAGAAGCAAAAGCTACAATTTCTCTCTGATTATCCTTCCCAACCTGCATTAGAACCCCACCTAGACCATATGAAGAACTATCACAGCTGACAATAATCTGCTTATTATAATCATAATAAGAAAGACATGGTGCTTCCTGTAAAAGTGTTTGTATTGTGTTGAATGCTTTTTCTTGCGAAGGTCCCCAAATAAACTGAATATCATTTTTTAAAAGAGAAGTAAGAGGTTCTAAGATTTGAGATTTATTCTTAATAAATCTACCTGCAAAATTAATCATACCTAATAATCTAAGAACTTCAGTTTTATTGGTCGGTGTTGGAAATTTTTTAATAGCTTCGATGCGTTTCTCGTCTATTGAAACGCCATTCTCATTCAAAACATGCCCAAGATAAGAAACCGTTTTCACTTTAAACAAACATTTATCTTTATTTAATGTTATACCCTCAGCATGAATTCTCGAAAGTACTTGGTGCAAAATTCGATCATGTTCAATATCGTTTTTAGAAAAAACTAATACATCATCCATATGAACTACCACTCCTTCTATTCCTGCTAAAATCTTTGAAAATTTTCCCTGAAAATATTCAGGCGCACAAGAAATTCCAAATGGTAGCCTTTTATAAAGAAACCTCCCAAAAGGCGTAATAAAAGTTGTTAACAACTGACTTGCTCTATCTAATTTAATTTGATGAAACCCTGAGGTAGTATCCAGCTTTGAAAAAACATTTGCACCTTTTAACAACGACAAAGACGATTCTACACCACGCATTGGATAGTAAGCACGACAAACACTTTTATTAAGCTTAGTATAATCACAACACAGTCTTATGCCGCCATCTTTCTTACCTACAACCACAATTGGAGAGACCCATTCTGTATGAAAATCAACTGGTTCGATAATATCGAGATTAATTAACTTTTCTAATTCTTTCCTTAAATTGTCTAACAATGGTATTGGTACTGAACGAGGTACTGACTGAACATATGGAACTGCATCTTCTTTAAGTTTTATGGACATTTCACCCTTAAATTCCCCAATCTCATTAAAAATTTGAGGATATACTTTTTCAATATCTTTGATATTCAAATTATTATTATTACCGACAAAACTAACCATAGGATCAGGAAAATGTACAATTTGTAAATGTTTTAAAGCATATCTGCCCAAAATTGGTGATTTTAGATTTTTAATTATGTAAATATCAAATCTACCTGAGTTATTCTTGTATTTTATATTACAATTTAGTTTTCCTAAAACATTTAATTGTTTTCTGTCAGGACCAAAAATATTTTGATTACATGTACCTAAAACATTACTTTTTAAGAAATACTGATTAATATTATGTGGAGGAAAACAAACAACATCCGCTCCAGTATCAACTAAACATTTAGCTTTGAATTTATCATCTACCGTCACTGTTACATACCAGGCTGGTGTGTTCTGAGAATGATCTAGCTTTCCTAGAAAAAGTCTATCTACCTCGCATTGATCTTCAGAATCCATCTGCTTAATTAATCTGTCTTGTCTCAAACAAACCCTTTCCCAATGGCCTCTAGAAGAACATTTTCTACAAACTGATGATCTTGCAGGACATCTTGATCTGTCATGCGGAGAAAACCCACAGTATAAACATCTATGATTTCTATTTGAATTGAATGTAGTTGTATCTGAAGCAATCCTTTCTTTAGATCTTCTTGCAAAACTGCTTTTCTTCTGAGTATATTCTGACACTTTTGTGACGGATAAATCTTCCTTTCTGTCTCTGTCTCCTTGTCTAAGAAGTTCATTTTGCTTCATTTGAGTTTCAGCTTGCTTTGCTATCAATATAGCCTTATCTAAAGTAAGATCGCTTAAAAGTTGCAACCTTTCACTAGTCTTGATGTCCAACATGCCTACTACAATTCTGTCTCGAATCAGATCTTCCTTTAAACATTCGTAATCACAATTTTCAGCAAGTGAGTGCAATGATGTTATAAATGTATCTATAGGTTCACCTGGCATCTGATATCTTGAGTTGAACTTGAATCTCTCAAATATAATATTACGTTTAGGTTGAAAATGGTTATTAAACTTAGCAACCACATCTTCAAATTTCTTTGGAAGTGTACCAAATCTTAATAAAATTTCTTCTGACTCACCGCCCATTAAATACAACAACAAATCTATCTTTTCTGATTCGGTTTTCACACCAAAACCCGATACAGTTAGATATCGTTGAAATCTTTTCAACCATTGTGGCCATGATTCGGGAGCTTGAAAATTAAAGCAGTCCGGAGCAGCTATGCTTCCAGTGGAACTATTCATAATATTAGAGCACCGCTGTCACCATGTTGCGATATATTCAATAAAACATGCGGGAAAATCGGATTAAATGTCTATTTAATTCCACGTACCTTTGACATAAACATAAACAACAACCCAAGCCCACTAACCAATACAACATTTTTAAAAAAATTCGTCTTTTAAAAAGTGTAATAAATCTGAAAACGATGTACTAAACGTACAGACGAACGTAAAAGGTACTAAATTTAGTACAATCGTTCTAACAGGAACAATACTGCTCAAGTGCAATTAAATATAGCAATTTACACCGTCAACGTTGTCAGAGAGATGATGACTGTCCTTTCATCAGACACTAGACGAAAACGACAAATTGATTAAAAAATTTATAATTACAGTTGTTCTCGGTTGAAAAATCATCAACTAATGAAGTCAGTGCTACCACTTGCAACTGTTGAAAATGTCTAAAATCATAATTAAATATTCTCTTGTTTCTGTCATTGTATTTGTGTAATGGGGTTTTACTGGGGTGTCCACCTCTCAGGTTTATCTCCGGATTTTGTTATAATTTCTCCAGGTTACGCTAATTTTGTAATAATGTCTAACGACTAACATTAACTTCACCGTAAGTCGGTTATATTAATAAAAATAAAATCGCCATAAAAAATCTCGCACGCGGCGAGAGCGTATAATCTATAATTTTATTGTAATTAAAGGTATAATATATCTCTTTCTATTTATTTTAATGGTTTGTCTGCGATTTCACAAGCTACATGTTAGCCTGCAAATAAATAATCAAGTATCCCAACATATCTTGAAAACTGCAGAAAAATTTATGACAAGGAAACCTCAGAAGCAAAAAAAACTCACAAATGAAACTGTTAACTTGATACAGAAAAGGAAGAAGATGATAGTGAATCAACTAATAACCAAAACGTAGATCTCGCAGAAATCAATAAAACAATAAGGAAGAAAATTAGGAATGACTTTAGAAATTACAAGAACCAACAAATCTTCAAAACACTACAAAAAGGAAAAGTTTAAAACATCTTACAAAAACAATAAGAGAAGGAGGAAAGACACCAATAGTAAAAATACCTAACGAAAATAATGAGACGATATCACACATAAATGAAATAAAAAGAACAACTGAGAACTACTTACTATAAAAATCTGTATACAAGTAAAGAAACACCTCCTCCGGGAACAAGAGAGAAAGAGAGTAAACAAGTATAAAACGCAGGTTCAGAAAAGATCCCAACCATAACCAAAGAAGAAATTACTAATTCCTTGAACAAATCGACAAAAGCGGCAGGAGAAGATGGTATTAAATGAAATGTTACAACTAGGAGGATAATGTAGATACCCCGGCAGACTGGGATAATGACATTATGATCCTACTATATAAGAAAGGAGACAAAACAAAATTAGATAATTACAGGCCAATAAACCTGTTATCAACACTACATAAGCTATTCACCAAAATAATAACAGAAAAACTAACAACAAAACTAGACAATTACCAGCCACGAGAACAGGCTGGTTTCAGGAGAGGTTTTAGCATTCTAGATCATATTCAAGTTGTAAGAACGTTAATAGAAAAATATGGATAGCCCTAGTCGATTATGAAAAGGCTTTTTTGCACTCATGATTTCAAAATTCATATATCCCGGTCATTTCCGATGCGCCGAAAATGACTTTTCCCGCACCGGGGTGTTTTTTACTTTCCCACAAAAACTATGGCAATTGTGTGTTCCAGGGGCGCTGTAAACGTCAACAAAAGCTAACAGGTGCTAGGATACGTATAAAAATAAGTAATTTGTGCTGCCAACTCAGTAAAGTTGTAAAACACTAAATAATATTTTTTTAACTTTTTCAAATATTTTGAGTTATTCGTTACAAAAAACATTGTACCTACCTCTTTCGGGAAGAATTTTCCCGAATTCGCACTACATGCAGCACGACCGAAGGGAGTGCTGCAAACAAAGTGCTCATTCGGGAAAATTAACTTCCCGAACTTGTTAGGTAAATAACTATTGCTTCGATGGAAATCTGGTCAGTCTTAAATGCTCGAACTAACTGCCGAATAGATAATAAATACACAACCCCTATCCAAAACATTTACAAAAAAAACCATCATTCCAGGTACCACTCCATGGAAAAACCAACAAAATATCTAAGTCACCTGCATGTTGCCGAGTATGTGGTTTTGATAACGTCTAACAGAGAAGAATTAGAAGAAATGCTGACAGAGCTGTATCAAGAATCCAAGCAAATGGGACTTAAAATAAACACCTCAAAAACAAAGTTCATGACCAATGAAAATATTGCAGATGAGGATCTTAGCAGACTTCACCGTATCCTAAATTCAGACGCGCCAAACACATTAAAGGCGAGAACATGAAATAAAAAATGAGGATATTTGCAGACGGTCCAGATTGACAGACGTAGTCGAAAGAATGTGCAAACTGAGATGGAGCTGGGCCGGACACATCGTCAGACTAAAGCCTATATGACACGACTCTAAATTTTATGCAAAATTTACTTGTAAATTTTTATAAAATATGAAGCACCATTGCTTACAGAAATTTAGCTGCTAAATTTTGCGCTGCATTTTCATGTAAGTAAATTATTTAGAACTTGTTCTAAATTTTCTTGTAAATATGGGTGTAAACATGCCCAGAAGTATGGTAACCACACTAAACTGCAGGGCATGACGCGAAATGGAAACATAAACTTAACGTGCATTTTATTAGCATTGTTTAACCAAGTGTTCGATGTTGGCGCTCCTATCTCAGATAAATACTTTAAGCTAACCTCAAAAAATAGCTAACAAACGACAAATAATATGAAAACAATCGTATACTGTTTCGACTTAAAAGCATAGATATATTAAACAAGATACAGCCATGCGAGGTAAACGTATGTTCGTGCTTAGAAAACATATCAAAGAATTCGGTACATCTCTCCATTTCATTCTGCCACGCATTTAATGTATTTGTTATTTCTTTTTAATAGTTAGCCTTAAGTCCCACGAATTTCGAGTGCTTTGTTTTGAAGTGTCATTCAAATTTCAAATTACGCCAAACTCGTAATTCACGTAGTTTATTGAAATAATAAAGAGCTCAATTAATATTTATAATCAAAATGAGCACCTGTATTCTATTTCTTATAGTCCTTTTTATGAAGATTTATCCTTCCATCAGTGCGTAAACTCTTTTAAAATACCTAAATAATACCTACCTACTACCTGTACTTATTATTCTTTGGCACCTCAACCCTGACAGGTTATGGAGGCCGTAGATTAGTTTCTAGACTGCTATCTGTCGAGTTTCAAAACTGGGGGTGGGTCCTGGCCTTTCCTATTATTTTTCCAGGCTTTTCAACCTCAGGTTTTCCTTAAGTTGTACTATGGTTTTTAGGTCCTGCAATATGCTGCCCTCTCATTGTAACTAATATAAAACATAATGCACAATCAAATAAACAATTTATTTAATACCCACTGCTTTGGGCTAAAATGCAGAATCCGAGGCCAATTACAATCCTTCTACATATTTCCTTATAATTTTGAAACTTTTAACTGGTTAGCAGATCTATAGTCCAAAAAACACAAGGGTCTTCCAAAACGTCACCGAAACAGGTTCCTCGCTGCTTTTAATCAAAACTTCAATCATTGAAGGACATGCTTTCCCAATTTTATTTGTTCCAATACTTTGTATACCTATGTCTTAAACCATTTCCTTTTTGTACGTAGTCATAGGAGCGATGACAGTTGTAATATTGTTTCTTACTGCCATCAGCCAGCAATTTGGATGAAGTGTGAAGTACGTACGATGACAAAGTGCGTCCTTCAATTTGGTCTTTCCACTGGTGAAATCTGAAATGCTGGAAAGCATGTACCATGAATAATATTAATGACGTAACTAAAGAAGATTCACGCTCTATGTACACTTGACAAATGGTTTCGCAGGTCAGCATAATTTCTGAAATCTTGAGTGAGCATTTAATTCTGAAATTTCGGGTATTATCTTCCTTTGCAGCAGTATCTCCATGGGCTTGCTGTCAATGACGAATCAAATTAGATTTATTGACAAACTGTTTACCACATATATCACAAACTTCTTCAACAACCTTGGGTGTAACAGGATCCTTATTGTGCTTTCTTCTTATATGAGCGTATAGATTTTTCTTCTGGGTAAATTTAGTATCACACTCCTAGCAAATAATATCTTCGTCCATGATTTGAGATTAATTCATTAATATAAATAATAAAATTCGAAACTTTAACCTCACTTCTAAACATCAACAACGAGATTATAGACTCCGACTAATGCTTCACGGTTATGTGAGGAGAGTAGTTTGAATAAAATTGTACCTACAATATTATTGCTTCTCATCTTCTGCAGCGTCACTTTGAAGTTTCGCAAATTAAAACTAACGCTGAAAGCATTAGAACATTGAATACGAATGCAGTACCTACTATTCTTACATCCTCTATTCCTGGAAATGTTTCTGCACGTTTCGAATCTCTACAATCAACATCCAACTTTACGAGTGCATATTCGACTGTAATTATTAACAACGCAGCTATAACCGAGGTTTGTACACATTTGTATATAATGATGCTAAATTTTATGCAAAATTTACTTGTAAATCTTGTCAGGTCATTTTGTATTTTAATTAGCCACCTAGGCTTTAGGGCAGCGTGCCCGTATGTTAAACCCTTTTAGTTACTTATTTGGCTTCATCGCCTGATTCCATAATAATGATTTTGCACATATTTGGCCTCAAGCGCAGTATTTCTCGTCATCTGGGGCACCCCTTTGTTGGTACTTTGACAGCCGGGTGTTAACGCTCGCAAGATTTCCGAACCTTCTAGAAATTACGCTGTTGGTGCGACTGCGAGGCCTTGCGCTCTCTTTGTCACCGGAACGTATTTGTTTTATTGGGCGCATCGCCATTGGCTGTCGAGAGTCACGTGGTAACGCGGTTTTGGCTCACGCCACTTCGGGCGTCGTAACGCTTCTTGCTCGGCAGTTCAACTCAGGCCATTGAACAAGGGAGGTAGTGTCGTTTAGCGGCGATCTTATTACGCCAAGGCGTAGGTGTGATGGAATTCCATGCCCGGTTCTACGTCGTCACGTAAGGGAGTGTTCCCTTTAGCTCGTTGAGCGAGGATCCCGTTGAGGTAGGACATGATTGGGCTAGCTTTGCCGTCGTAGCGGCGTTTGTCGAAGCGCCAGCCTTTGTCGCCATTTTGGGCGCATCCAGACCATTCACACCGTCGGCCGTTTTAGCGGCGAATTAATTGCCACAGGCAACCTGTTTCCCACCAGCTGGACCGCATGCCGATCTCTTGGGCCGTCACCAATAAAACTAAGGTATTTGTAACCATTGAATCATAACCATTGTTGCGGTGTTGCTTTCGCTTGTACGCTCGCTTCGCGGGGGCGTATTTGTGTGCCGCGGTACTCCATGTGACTAACTTCTTGTGCGCGAGCTTTGCGCCTAACCATGTGAATAATTGCTGAACTCTTGGCATACGTGCTGTAAGGCGGCATCGCCAGTTTGGTCGCAGTAAAATTGCATGTGCGCGAACTTGATGTGAAATCATGTGCACCGTTAAAAAATGTACCCTTCGCACCTTAAATTGTTGTCGCGAAGTGGCGTCGCTCGTTTTTAATCTAATCACTTCCCTCACTTGGGCTTTGCTGTGTTTGCCCAAATTATCATGTGAGCCAGATCACTTCTTATCAGGGCGGTGCCATATTCGCCAAGTTTTGTGCGAGACCTTTCGTATGTTAGCAACGGCGTCGTGTTCGGCTCGTTGAGTGTTACACGAAGTTATCGATCGCTTGGGCGGCGTAGCACCAGCTGTGTCATATTCTAAATTCGCCTGCGGGCGTTAGGCTATGTAAGCCCCCTTTTCGGCCAAATATATCTCAGTAACGCGGCCCCCTTTTTGCCTTGCGAATTGGGTTTCTAACTAATTCGCCGCATCTCTTTGCGGCGCCGGATTCTGCCGACAGCTACGCTGTTCGCGTCGCCTTTGCTGTTGCATAACTCGATTTTTATGAACAAACGTTCCCTTTGTGGGACTCATATGTCAAACTGCTCTTGATTTTGTACAGGTATGGGTGTTGTTTAGTAACAGTAGTGCGCCCATCAGCTGATGCTTATTTATAAAAATTAACCCAATGTTTGCGGCACGCTTTGCTGCCCTAATGTAAGAATTGAATAATAGACGCTTACCTAATTAAGAGACGCTTTATTCTTGGTCGATTTGTGCATGTTCTGTTTCAGGGTGCGCCCATCATTGAGAAGATAAATGTACGGTGGTGCCAGTGAGATCAGAGCGTGCAGGTAAGCTTGGTGGTGACATTGCCGTGGCTGAAAGAGCCCCCACTTCATGATCTAAGTATTTTTGCCATCACGAAATCGTTGTGTGAGTTTATAATTCACGAGTACCCCTATCGACGGAGTGTCTTGAATACTTCGCCCCAGTCTAACCGCCCAGGCCCGGTTATTCAGGTTAAGACAGACTTGGTGGCGCCCTCTTTATTTTACCGTTATTTACCGACCCTCTGGCCGGTACCCTTAGATAATCTCGTTAAGAACCCCCCCCCCCCAACTCCACTGAAAGTCTAGCCGGCCTATCTTGTTGCGGCTGGGTAGCGGCCTAGGAGAACTTTCGTCCCGATTTAGTCCATTACGGCACGCGCCGGCCGTTTCGTTTATGTATGAGCCGGTGCGGTGTCGTAAAGTCAGTTCAAGACCGTAACAATTTTGATAAAAATATTAAGCATTGTTGCATACAGAAAATTGGCTGCTAAATTTTGCGCTGAGTTTTCATGTAAATTATTTATAATTTCTAAATTTTCTGGTAAATATGCGTGTAACAAGGTGCAGAAGTATCGTAATCAAACTAAACTGCAGCGCATGACGCGAAATAAAAACATAAACATAACCTGCATTTTATTAGCATTGTTTAACTACGTGGTTAATGTTGGCGCTACTATCTCGGATAAATACTCTAACCTAACCTCAAAAGATAGCTAACAAACATGTTTGGCCAATTATAAGATCAATGTAAACGGAAGTTGCGTCAGTGTATCACACCAGATTTTTTTTTGACGAGTTAATTGTAAATTATTTGCGTTGTACTTTTCAGGTTCTGACATTCGATGATTTTAAATAAGTAAACCCTTCACAGCCGGCTGATTTTCAGGTATGCTGATCAACGATGAATTATATGAACAGTTATTATTTAATTTTTGTTTTGTTTCTTCTATTATAGCGAAATTTTGAAGATGACCGTGAGCTGTTGCAGGATCTGCCAGAAGATACACTTGCTTTCATGGATGTAACCCCCATGCTGTTATGGAAGTTAATAAGCGGAAACTTATGACTGATATGATAAACTTGAACGACGACAGCAGCAAACCAAAAAACTTCATGCAGAAGCCATTAATGAATGCAAGTGGACAGAAGAAGTTCTTTGTACTTGGAATAAACGAAAGCGCAAGTATAATGGGTAGAACCTAAAATCCTATCCATTTCGACGGCCCTGCAATACGAACTTCCAACTTTTTATTTCATTTGCACCAAGAAGACAGCATTATTTTGAGAGCTAGCTTATCTACTTTGAAATTGTTTCGGTAACTCGAGATGTGAGTTCCAAGATTGATATTACATAACCTATAAATTATTTCAGATTTCTAATTATTAATTAGACAAATATTTCGCCCAGCAAAAGCAAACAACAAGACTGTTATCAGCAACGAGCAGGTAAATCATGCTGTTGTGGAATTTAATAAGCGGAAACTTATAACCGATGTAATAAACGGGTAGAAGCAGCAAATCCCACCCATTTCAGCAGTAGATCTTATTACAAACAATGGTGATCAGCGTAGACAGCAAGTATTTGTCGGTAACAAGGGTACAGCTTACAGAATCTAAATTGACTCTCAAGGTTGGCCATGAAAGGCGCTGTGATAATATTTGATTTCACTGAATTTGCAATATGTGGAAAGAAGTAGTTGTCAAACATACAAAGTTTGGTTATATTTTAAATGACAAGTAATCAGTAGTGGATTTCGTTTGTGCAGTGACTAACGTCATATGACAGATTATCTGTGTTTTAAAGTGTGAAAATTGCTGTTGTTGTTGATTTTGTTAATTCTGTTATTTTGTTATTGCTATTGTGTGTTGTTAATTTTGTTTTAAAATGCGCCATACCACAATGTTGAGTACGTATCCGATATATTGTGTCGTTTAGCTTAAATAAGGTTAACAATTTAATGTCAATATGATAGATGTAAAAATGTTATCAATTAGTCCATTTTCTAAACGCTAAAAATTCGCCAAAGTTCTAACTTCGTTGACTCAAAACCGATTTTGAACATTTTTTTATTATTATTTCGGTAAAAGTTTATAGAAAAGTTCCCCATAGGTGAGAAGGTGTGCTTTTTATTTTTTCAATTTATTGTTATTAACAAATAAGTGTTTTTTAATATACTCTTAATTAAAAAAATGTATAACTATTTGATTTATTTAAACAATTGCCTGAAATTTGATAACATAAGGTTTTTGGTGTCGCAGATTACGAATCTGGCCTCAAAATGGGTTTAAAAACAAAATGGCGTCGAAGGTCTAATTTTTTATTTTAGTTTTTTTAAATTTTATTAGATATCTAGAGGGTTTTGGGGTCGCTGAATTTGACATTAAAACTCAACTAAAATAAAAAATGACGGATTCAAAATGGCGGAAAAGAGTCATTTTTTAAAAATTTTCGATACCTATACCTAGAGGTTTTTTGGGTCGCTCATCCCAAATTTTATGTTAAAATTTATCAAAAATGCAAAAAGGTGTCTGAAAAATGGTGGAAACAAATGATAGAAGAGTTAAATAAGTATTCAAGATATTATAATTTAATTGATGTATTAAAATTAACCCAAGATACATTTAAAAACAAAAAACAAAATTATTTAGCTTTAGTTTCTTCTTCCTCTACTTTTTCCATTGACACTGCCGATCGTGAATTAAGGCAACTATTTCCGCCACATTCACCGCAAGCCGCCGAGCCTAAATGCCACTTTTCCTATACCCACAAGCCAACTAGTTTTGTAGTTGCATAAAAATAATTTTTATGATGTTTTGTGGATCTAGTTCTTGTGTCATTAGGATTGGAAAACACTTTCCTGTATCATATTTCCAACCCCAATCTTCCCTTGAAATATCTTGGTTTCCCAGCCACAACTGGGTTTGCAAATACAGGCGTTTTAAATGTTGTTTTGCTGGATCCATCGTAGGGCACAATGATGCTAAATTAACGCTACTTTTTTAGTAGACGCCTTAATAAAAGAATCAAACCCAAAATTCAAAATGTTTTTATTTAAAAAATATATGTATTGTATTGTCTGCAACCTCATTTACCTTGCTGTATATGAATAATAAAAAACGTTCAATCACTTAAACATTCCTGTAAGAGTTTAAGCAGTTACCTTTTTTCGCACCATACATTGCAAGCATACATTTTATACCAAATTTTTTTATATAAATTTTTGCAGTCTCTTGTAAATCACTGCTATTTTCAAATATTTTGACAAATTTATTCTTTCCTGAACATAGCCATTGCTTCATTTACTAGGACTTATCCATGTGGATCTTTAATAAGGTGCAGGTCCTATTCGTCTTGTTCATCCTTATATATCTTCAATATATTAAACTATATTCAAAAGCCATGATCTGCATCTTGACACCAAAATTCGCATGCTAAGATGCTACATTTTTCCCATCTTGCTCTATGGGGTCGAGTCCTGGACACTTAACGAAACAATCACAAAAAAAATCGAAGCCTTTGAAATGTGGTTATACCGAAAAATATTGTGGATATTATGGAAAGACCGTGTAATAAATGTTAAAGTTCTGGAGAGAATGAAAAAAAAGTAAAGAGATCATGGACAACACCAAGATACGCAAACTCTCATACCTCGGACATATAATGAGGAATGAGAATAAGTACACCATACTACAATCTATTATACAATGCAAGATATTTGGCAAACGTGGACCAGGACGCGGAAGAATATCTTGGTTGCAAAACCTAAGGGCGTGGTATGGGAAGTCATCCAATGAGTTATCTAGAATTGCAACCAATAAAGTGAAGATAGTGTAAGGGAAGATAGACGGTCGGCCTTACTTTTTGGCGAAAGTTATACTAGTTATTTTGCCGGCTGGTAACTATCGGCCTAATTGGGCTAGCTCGCCGCGAGGGTTGCAGGGTTCCAGCTATGCTGAAAGAGAATACAAAAAAAAGGAGTGGGCGCCAGGTCCTAGACTCAGATCCAATTCCTTGTGCCGGACCTTACACAAGGTCGAGGATAAAAACCAGCAAGTCAAAAATAAACAAATCAACAACCAATGAATAGATCACAGCTTT